>CAJHQP010003631.1:0-64881 GCA_905132765.1 Moricandia arvensis
ATGTCCGAGTGATAATAGAGACAAAATAAACTATAATGGACTGCATACTTTCTAAATCAAAACATATCCATTAATTTCTACAGTACCGAGCCCAACAAACAAAATTTACCCAAAGTATGATATATTTTATCGTCTGAAACAATAGCTACCAAACAATCATGTAATGTACGCTTCACCTATTTGTATTATAATTATTACTGGACAATTATTATTTGTTTTATCATTAGTCAGACATATAGACTGTATAATTTAATTAGATTTTTATTAAAACATTCTCATTCCAAGCAAGACGCATGTCTTACCTAATAACTTTATTAATTCATGCATGTGTTTAATAATTTATTTAATATGTTTAAAATAAGTTAGAATATTTTTTGAATTATTTATAATTATGAAAATTAATATGTTACAAATAAGTTAAACGTTATGACTAATAATATTCAATAAAATTTTTATTTGTTTTCAACTTCAATACAATTAAAACGTGTTATCTTATTTTAGGTCCTCTTAGTTTTTGAAAGTATTTACACCAGTGCCACTATACTATTTAATTTTAAATTGTATTTATTATTTATTTAAACTAAACAACAATATTCCCTAAAACAACTCCACAAAATTTCTTTAGTTAATATTAATGTTACGTTTTAGAAATATAGAATATCCTCCCTTAGTTATACATTTGTAATTAAATTATATTCTACAGTAAAATTATTGATATGCTATTGAAAATAAATTATTATACCAACCTAAATTGCAATGTGTAATGTTTTTGTTTCGTTTGGGGGGGGGGGGGTTACAAGATTTTGTAAGGTTTAGTTTGAACCTTCCATTTCTTAATATTGGCCTTGGCTCTTGCAACGATATGTTTGATGGGTTTTCAATGTTCCTTTCTTTGATCTTCTCCGCATAACAAATTTGAGTTTTATTTCTTTTATGAAATTCTACTGTGTTCATCCACTAAGCAGTTGGCATGGTTGATTCTGGATGTTTTTGGTTTTCAGCAAACTCAACGAGTCGTGGAGAGATTTGATTGTTGACATAGTGACGAATCTGAGAGAATTGCATTGTTGGTGCACTTTTACAAAACGGATGAATGGATTTTTGACTATGACATCCATGAATTTGGAAGCGGAGATTGCCGTAGTCCTCTACCAACACTTTTTCGATTTATGTGTGAATCTTTTGGATGCACATTTTTTGGTTTATGTTTTGCAGATTTAACTAGGTTTTGTTCCTCTATTGGAAAGGAAATTCTTGGACGTTCATCTCGAACTCGGGATGGGTTTATGTATGAAATTGTTATAAGTGATTTTCTCCTAGAAGTAGCTTCATTCACATTGTTGTATGATTTCATTAGTTTCATGTATTTTTGTGCATGGGAACATGATCAAGAGCTTAGATGTGAGGTAAATAGCAGCTTGTTCTTTTGATACGAACATGTTTATTCGATTATAGTGTTTCTGATGTTTTTATTGTATGTTATGGTTCTTTTCTCACAAATTGTGGGCAACAATTACTCTCTTCTTTGGAGAGGAATATATTCTCAAATGGTATGATCAGATTCTACTATGAGAATAGAGAAATGAGGTTGACACTGTTAACATGTCACATGAGGTTAGATTTGCATTTTAAAAATTTGGCTATGTTAAGGATTCACCTTAAGAGAGTACACAACAACTAAAGGAAGATGCGAAGTTTGTATCGTTAGATCCTCAAGATCCACCCTTTGCTCTCTAGTCAATTTCTCTCACTATTTTGATCTTTTCTTAGTGTGTTAATTACTATAATCATAAAAATGTTTGAATGGATCTTCATTTACAGATTATGCTGTTAATTGGCATTCAATTTCATGAGATATAAAATGTAATATAAAAATGGATACATAGTTGTAATTCGATTTATTTATAATTTTCTAATGCAGATACAAGAGCTTTTAAGGAGCTCGACGGCAAATTCAAAAAGTTAATCAATTAACAACTTGATCTGAAGAGAGTGCAAGTATATGACTTCCAATTTCATGCATCAAAATTGTATTGTATAGAGAGAAGGCTGAATACCTTATTATTAGGTATATGACAAGTATTTATATAGAGATAAATGTAGGGTAAACAAAAATATTAGCTAATTACAAAGAGAGCCTCATAGTATAACATATTTCCTTAACACACCCTCTCAAGATGGTGGTGTTTACGTAACACCAATCTTGTTTCGTATCATTTGGCATGGTGCTCGAGATAATGGCTTTGTTAGACAATCTGCCAACTGATCTTTAGCCAATACGTGTGCAACTCGAAGAACCCCCGACTGTATCTGCCTGCAAACAAAGTGATAATCAATAGCTATGTGCTTCACCCTCGTATGGAAGACATGATTAGCACATAAGTATGTGGCTCCAATATTATCACAGTAGACTGTTGAGATTGTGGGCATATGGACGCCTAGTTCCATGGTAAAGACCAGACCCATCTAAGCTCATAAGTTGTATTTGCAACAACACGACACTCCGCTTCAGTAGAAGAGAGAGCTATACCTTTCTGCTTTTTAGAAGTCCAGTACACAGATGGGAGCCCATGTATATGATGTATTTGTTAGTCGAGACATAATCGTCAATGTCACCTGCCCTATCCGCATCAGAATAAGCATGAAGTGTATGTGTAGTTTGTGTGCGCAAGAAGATGCCATGGTTTAATGTTCGAGAGAGATAGCGAAGAACTCTCTTCACCACTTGCCAGTGATTGGATGTTGGTCGATGCATGAAATGGGAGAGACGATTCACTGAGTACGATATATTTGGTGCTAATACTAGAGACTGCCAACAAGTTTCTGATACTCATGAGGTTCAAAGAGAATGGAGCCAGAGTTGAGAGTAAGCTTTGGATGTGTAGGAAGTGGCGTAGCAACTGGTTTTGCATTCAGCATGTTCTCTTTGACCAGAAGATTAGTGATGTATTTCCTTTGCTTCAAGTGAATGCCTTAAGGAGTTGAGATTTCCCATGTCTTTGATAGAGAACCAGTTTTTAAAGCTGGTGATGACATGCTGAAATATCTGAGAATCACTTCCTGTAACCAAGTTATCGTCTACATACACAAGTACATAGATAAATTTTCCATGCTGCCTCAGGATAAATAATGAAGTTTTGGAGAGAGAGTTCTTCAGACCAGACTGTATGAGGAATGATCGCAGTTCGGAGTACCAACCTTGAGGGGCCTTTTTCAAACCGTAAATTGATTTTCATAAAAGGCAAGCGTGAGAGGGTCGATTTGGATCAGTTAACCCTGGTGGTTGATCATAAAGAAATGTTGTGTTGACATCAATCTATCGAACTGGCAGTCATGGTTAATCGCTAATCACATAACATCTCTGATCGTATTTGACTTAATCACGTGCCTGAAGGTATCCATGTAGTCAACTCCTTGTTGTTGATGAAACCCTTTAGCGATAATTCTTGCTTTGTATTTGTATATGCTTCCATCAGGATGATATTTGATTGTAAAATCCTAATGGAATCCAACAATATTCATCGCCTTTGTGACATTGACAAGATCCCAAGTGTGATTGCCTTGCACCAATGCTCATGTTTGATTGCATGTTGCCATGTAGATGGAATCCGATGAGAATCAGATTGAAGAGTTGCATAGTAATTATATGTGGCCACGGGCATGACAATGTTATTGTGTGAGTGAGTTGTCCTATGGTGGCAGTGAGCTTCTTGTGGAGGAGCAGTACTTGTAGTTGTTTCAGTGATTGCAGGGTTTGTGGCTGCTACTGTCTGAGACTCAGATGTATCATTCGGAGAAGGAAGGAGAGGCTCAGTATCTGTAGGAGTTGAGTTTGCAGACGATTGTGGTGCAAGCGATGTTGATGATGAAGAATCACTGCTTGGAAGGTGACATTTTAGAGGCGACGCAGGCGATTGTATGAGTGACTGAGGGAAAGGTACAGTGGTATATAGTGGATATGAAAGAGTGGAGTAGGACTCAATTGGTGTTTGAGGTAAATACATTTGGCAAACGAGTATTGAGTTTTATTGAAACGAACATGCCGAAAAATATATAGACGGCCAAAAAATGGTTCAAGGCATTGGTAGGCACTTTGAGTGAGAGAGTAGCGCACAAATTCACAAGGTACTGACCTGTGTTCAAGCTTATTTGGTGCATAAGGTCTTAACCAAGGGAAACAAAAGGAGCCAAAGGTTCTAAGTATTTGATAATTAGGTGGGATGTGGAATAATTTCTAGAAAGGAGAGATATTGGATAGGACAGGAGTTGGGAGCAGGTTAATGAGGAAGACAGCAGTGGCAAAGGCTAGAGGCATGTTTGCCGATGATAACAAAGATAAACCAGTCTCAACAACATGTCGATGTTTTCTCTTAGACAAACCATTAAGTTCAAGGGTATGGGTGAAGTGGTTAGATCAATGAGTGGAAATGAACTGGCGAGGAGCTATAAACTCACCACCATTGTTAGAGTAGAGGTTTCAAATTTTTGTTTTGAACTTGGTTTAACGAGTGGTTTAAATTTGATGAAGATTTCTATTAATTGGGATTTTGTAGTGAGAGGAAAAAACCATGTATACCAAGTGAAGTGTCAACCATTACAAGATAAGATTTGAAGTTTTGATGAGATGTAATGGGGGATTGGCACACGTCTGAGAAGGCATATTCAATAGGATGAGTAGAGACAATGGTACTTTGATGAAAAGGAAGTTTTTGAGTTTTATTAAGCAAGCAGTCAATGCAAGGTGACAAACTTGAAAATTTATTGAAACATGGCAAAGAAAATCTAGGAACAATAGTTTTAAGAGTAGTAGAAGAAGGATGCCCCAATCTATAGTGCCACTGAGAGATGGTAATTTTAGTGTCATGGTAGGAGACATAGGATGCAAACGGTTTGGGATACTCATACAAATCATCCTTTGTGGGGCCTTGAAGCAACCGGATTCCCATGCTGAGATCCTTCACCTGAAAATAAGAAGGAAATAATTCCACTAAGAGTTGATTAGCATTGCAAAGTCAATAAACTGAGATCAAGTTCTTGTTGACATGCGGTACACATAGAACATCTTATTATATGTTTAGATGATGTAGGGATTAAAGAAGAACCAACACGTGTTATCTGCAAACCTAAGCCATCGGCTTCTCCACCTCTTCACCACCAGTGTATGACTGAGGAATCGCCAAGTTGTTGAGATATGACGTAAGGTTATGTGTACCACTGTCAAGAGCCATCCATTCGGATTGTAGTAGGAGGCTTGAGCAACATTAGCGTGTGGTTTCCAAGAGGTAGCTTGAGGCATAGGTTGTTGCTGATTCCCGTAGGTTGATTGACCACCTTGGATTTGTGGACAATGACGAGCATTCTGTCCAAAGAAAATACAAATCTAACACTTTCCTTGATAACCACGAGACCTAGGTTGAGACTGTGGAGACTATGAGTTATACAATTACTGCTGCAGGTGAGACTGATGACCACGATATCCACCACCACGAGCATGGTTGTTGCTGTTGCGGCTGTTGTTGGAGGGATCTCGATAGTGTGTGTAGTTTGCAGTAACCAGAACAGAGTTAGTAGGAGCAGAGATCGCTTGGAGTTTAGCGTATTGATTGAGAAGCTTCTCATGGATCCCAGTAAGCGATGGAGGCGTATCATGGCCTTCAATATGGTCAGCAATCATCTTGTATTCTTCAGGGAGACCATCGAGAATGTGCTCTATCTGATCCTCAGAATCAAGAGCTTTGCCAAGTAAAGCTAACTCATTAAAGTGAGTAATAAGACCTTGATAATATTCATCAATAGACTTAGTTCCTTTCTTCCATGTACGTAGTTGATGATGGATCTGTTGGACATGTCCTCTACTTTTCTTCACATGGGTTGCTTGAAGGATGGTCCAGATCTTTGTTGTCATCGTTGCGGTTGAGAATCGGCTGCAAGGTCACTGTAATGGCACCGAGTAATGCATTGTAAATCAGTTGATCTTGACGTTTCCACAACGTGTTGCAGGATTTGTTGCAATCACACCATCATCACCGGTGATGGTAGCAGCAGGAAAAACGATTGATCCATCAAGATAGCCAGCCAAAATGTATCCATCGAGAAGAGCATAAACATGTATACTCTACATGAGAAAGTTAGAGCTTGCGAGCTTAGTGACATTGGTCATATTGATGTTGAGAAGCGTCCTCGTGGTTGAAACAGAAATGGTTTCACTGGATAGAGCCGACAAATTGGAGCTGTTAGACATGGCGGAGCTCGGGAAATTGTTTTGAAAAAGAAAAGAGGCAGCTTAGTTAGATATAGAAAGCTTTGATACCATATAGAGAGAAGGCTGAATACTTTATTATTAGGTACAAGACAAGTATTTATACAAATATATACGTACAGTAAACAAAAGTATTAGATAATTACAAAGAGAGCCTATTAGTATAATATATTTTCTTAACATAATGTGTTATTGTTTCCTTACATGATCCACAACATGGTTGTTTTGTATTGTTATTTTCTTACAAAATCTGGTACTTTTATATTAAAGATGTATTAAGAGAAAAGAATACATGAAGACTTTAAAGAATATTTTTAAAGAGTAAGTATTACAAAACGTGTTACCAAAAGCTACATATGTGGTGAGAGTGAGTATTATAAATTTACCAACAAAATTAACAATTTAATTTTAAGAAAGGGAATATATCAGAGAAGAAAGCATAAAAATGAAAAATAAAAAATTTCATAGCTATATGGATATGCTTGAAGGACAAAAAAAATATATGACTGTATTATTGATATTTATCTTTCTGTTATACTCATCAAGGAATTTTATCTTGTAAAGAGGAAAAAATACAAGGTGACACTGCTTTTGATAGGTCTTGAACTTTTTTTCAATTTTTCTTACTACTGAACTCTAATCTCCTTATGCTATAATTCTTGATATTGACTACTTTATAGGAATCATGATCGAACTAAAACATTTGGAAATTAGAAAATGCATATTTATCACTAATTGATTGATTTGTTAATTTGAGATGTAAAAAGTACATATGTAATAGTTGTATCTATACAATGGTACTGCTCATTCATCCGCTACAAATGCATAACACAACCTATCCCGAACGTAAAAATTATTTTAGTTGCGGAGAGATGCAATGGAATTGACCTTTTTTCAACTCAACGGAATGGACCTAAGTGCTTGTGCTGCTTAGTTTTAAGCTTTTATTTCTTATTTATTTTTAAAATTTGGCACCACAGAAAATGATTCTTACATGACACACTTAGCCATAAATACGTACTTTCATTTTTATAAATTGTGTTTAAATAAATAAATTTTTAATTTTGTTTAAGTAAACAAATAATCAAACCAGTTACAATATAATTACATAATGTCTTTTACAAAATAAAATGATAATAGACATTATGCACACAATATTTAAAGTTGTTCACAAATTATAGTTTTACTTATATAATTCTTTGGAAAAACAAAAATTAATCATGCATTTTTAAAGCGAACATCAAAATCTAGTATATATTGTAACACACATATATATATTTTTAATTATTTTTAATGAGCACTAGTATTTTCTATATGTTTACCTTACTATATTTTAAATTTACAAACACTCATTTTCATATATGATGGTTGGGTAAATTAGTTTAGTCAGCTAAATATTCATTTGTTATGATCTCTTGATATGCATTTTTCGATATAATTTATTTGATCTGCATTTATTTTATTTAATCTGCATTTTCTTTGATGTGTAGTTTTTTGATATGTGTTACCTATTAGAAAAAGATAATAAGAGAACTTTTTTTCATAAGAGCATGCCATCCAAAAAGTCACCAAATTCTTTTTCACTATCAGAAAAAAATGCTTTTATTTTAATTTGTTAGACAATTATCTTGAAGAAGATAATATGCAATTCTTTTTTTTTTCACAATGGATATATATTCATTAAGGTGGAACACATTATCTAATACATAAACTGAAGAAAAAACACATTTTCAAAAACTAAATCTTATAAGAAGAAAAGTATATTCTATAAAAAAGAAAACTAAAACTTACATATGAGCAACCGAAACAGGTTGAAATTAGCATTTTAAATCTTAAAGTTACTGAAACTTCTAAAGAAAAGAAGAAAGAGATAGTATTTATGAATCTAAGCACCACCAGAGACTTACAAAGAGACAAACAAACAAAACGAAGATGGACCTCCAATAAGAACACACCACCAATACTTGAAAGACTTGACAACCAAACCAAAGAGTAGAAACAGATCCATCCGCCAAACTACACAACAGAACGAGGAAACAACACACCTTAACTCATACCTTTTCACAGAAAAGAAACCAATAACAGACCAAGGATCCTCAATATGCCTCACCATTGTAAAAAAAGGCCAAGGAACAAAAACACCTCCCCACCAAACCACAACTGAAAGAGAAAGCTATAACCTTGAAAACACCATTTGAAGAAACAACACCAGAGACGGGAAGCCAAGCTCGGAAAAAAACCTTGAAGCCGCACTCGAAAATAACCAGGCGACACCACGACACAATCGAGAACTAAACTCTCAGCAGAAAAGAAGAGCAGCAAAATAATTAGAATTGAAGAACGCCTAAAGATGACGTCAACGAGAACACATGCACTGCTCCAAGCAACTTGCACCATCAACAGGTCCTCGACCTGACATATGACAACAGATCCTTGACCTGACATATGACATCAACATGCCTTTTCTCTTTCAATTTATATATTAGAAAATGTAGTCAACCTTAATGAACGTCTATCAATTGTAAAGGGCTCACAGATGTGAGTATCGCCATCTTGGTTTGAGTCTGGCCACTTACAGACGCCTTAAATGACAAAAAATTCTGATTTTTGTGGGATTCATGGTGATTAGTTCTTGGACCTAAAAAAATGGTTGACATTGATTAACCCCCTAAACTATTGAAACCAACGATTTTTCTACCCATACTTTTGGCTTCATCAATCGTCCACCCAGATTAATAATTGCATCAATTTTCCACAATTTTAGTTAATTAGACTAAATCACGTTTCAAAACATAAATAGCGTTTAATTAAAACTGATTGCCCAATACCTAACTCGAGTCATACTAAACCCGATCCTATGCCCTCCAACCCAATTTCCCACTTAAATTAAAACTCTAGGGTTATATTCTTCTCTTTAATGAATTAGGGTTCATCTAAAGATTTGGGTAAAATAAAATGTGCGATCACGGAGAAGAGTAAGAGTGCATCAGAGATATCGAAATCTGGTAAGTCTCCAAATTCACTCTTAATTTCTATAGGTGCTTTCGGCTTGGTCATGGTCTTTTCTGGGAAGAGTTTAAGGGAAAACATAAGAATTGATGTTGTTCCAACATGCTGCTGGTGCGGAGAAGGGACTGTTACATTTTTTTCTGGTTTCTCTGCTTCTTAACGTCAAAATGATCGCTGTGACTTTCACAAGAAAAAAAATCATCATTCCTTCTGTATTTTTGATCGCTGGTGCTGCGGCAGTGTTCACACGCTAACATGGCTAAACTGAATGTATATGTTAGCTTGAGTTATGAGGGTTGACGAGTTATAAACAAGTGAATTGTATTTTTTCTTTCATAGAAAGGAGGAAGATCATCTTTTCAAGTAGGTTGATGAAGCTTTAGTTGAGGAGATTTCTTTCTTTGAAGCAAGACAAATAACATTTGAAGAAGAATTTGAAGATATGAGAAAGACTAAGAAAAATGAAGAAGATGTGGCTTGAGCTTATTCTCTGATGAATTGCTCTCTGATTTATGCTCTTGGTGCAGGTCCGGCTTCAAGATAAAACATCAATCAACTAGAATTGTAATGTTGCTAATGAATTAGTTGTGTCAAGCTTTAATCAAAACTCTTGGGTGATGATTGAATCTTCATGTTCCTGAATGTCTTTTTTATCTTTATTTTTTGGGCATTCACTGACCCATGTTTTATTAGCTTATCTTAGATGCTATAGGTTTTGATTTTTCAAAATCAAATGTATCTCATTGTAACATATTATTCATTAATGAAAATTCACACACTTATCAAAAGAAAAAAAAAGATGTGGCTTTGCAGAACAATGGTTATCTAGGTGTCATTACATGGTTTTGTTGTAGACGTTGGTAATTGTCGATGGTAGTAGACAACTATGTGCTGTGTTGTTTGTCAATGGACGTAAATTGGAGCTGTGAAATACAAAATAGACTTCTCAAAATAGAAAATTATGTGTTGTGTTGTTTGTCAGTGTCATGATATACAAAACATAACTAAAGCTGTGATACAGAAATATAAAGGTGTAATAAAAAAATATAAAGCCGTGAAAGCTGGAGATGGATGGTAAGGAATTACAACTTAAAACAAAGTTGCAGACACTTTAGCCAAGGAAGGACCTCTAAATAATGTTTTCTTTTCGAACACTTCTATTTCACCATTGAATATTTAAATCATATGTACTGAGACAATGTATTAAACTTTTTATATTAATAAATGTTTGTTTTATGTCGGAAAAAAAGCTGTGAAACACAAAATAGACTTCTTAATAACCGTGAAAAACATATTATACTTCCTCAAATGCTTGTTTGAGATGGTTGTGTTAGTGAAATAACTTCTGCTCCAGAGCTTCCAACGTCCTGTAAAACCAAAACAATGTCAAATAAAGACCAAAACACTGAATAAGGTAGACACAAATACCTTTGCTTCAGTCTTGATCTTCTTCTTTGGGTGGATTTTGCATCCAGCAGCATTGTGGCATGTTTCCCCACACTTGGAACAATGCATGATCCGTCCTTGTCCTCCAATCGTTTCAACCTTCTTCTTGTTCTTTTTTGGTGATTCATGTTTCCCTTTGAATCTCGAAAACTTCTTTTGCTTCTTTTTTTTCCTCCCAGGAAGTGTAGGTTCTGGTGGTTCTACCACTAATCTATATTTACCATTTTTCATCCAAAACCGTGGACCTCTAACTGTGTTTATGGACTGGCTATAAGTCAATTGCCATAGAGTAGTGGAAAAGAACTCAGATATATAATCCTCTACATCTAACCCTACATCTATCATAGCACCATATGTGTGCTCACACGGGATTCCTGCGATCTGCCACTTCCCACAAGTAGAAGTTCTCCTAGAAGTGTTAACGTTGTAACCGGAACTTGAAAGACGTACCGCAAACACACTATGACTACACAGAGTTGTTATGCATTTGTTGACATCTTCTTTCTCAGCTTTAAGGATTTCGACCACATATTTTGTAAATTTCTCCTGGCGCCTCTCAGATTTCTTGTTTCTTTTTGCAATTTTGACCATTGCTTGCCTTCTTATTGTCCTTAACATGGGTAAAATAGCCTTAGCTTGAGCTCCGGTAATAGTGGCGTTAAAAGACTCAGTGGCATTGTTATCAACGTCCTCACAACAACCCCAAGTCTATAGTACGCCAATGACCAAGTTTTTGGTTCTTCCTTCATCACATCTTCATAGAATGACATGCTATAATCCTCTTAGTAAGTTCTTCCTTGAACTGTGTCTTATTGTAGCTCCAAGCAAGATTCCATACCCTTGGTTTCAGAAACTCTTTTTTCTTGTGCTTTTTCTTCAAAATTTTCAACAATGTGTTTCACACAACGCATATGCTCTGCGTTTGGTAACTCTAATTTGATTGAACTTATGAGTCCCTGAAATGATACGTAAATATAATTAAGATTGTTAACGGTTCAAACAAAATGCTTATGATCTTGATTCTTACCTTTGAGCTATCGGATAGAAGAACATAATTGTTGCCATCTCCAAGAGACAAATCATGCTTCAGTCTCTTGATAAACCAAAGCCATGTATTCGCAGTCTCAGCTTGTACCACAGCACAAGCAAACGGAAATACTTGGTTGTTAGCATCATGTCCTACAAAAAGGTTCCATCGAGCCCTATTATTGGCCTACATGAACCTCTCCACGAGCTCTTAAGCTTCTCAAAGCATACATAGAACCGATCAAATACATCTTCTCCTACACCATTACGTATAGTATCAAGTACTACACTCGAACCCAGGTTGGTCTTATCAATCTCTTTCACATAACCTCGTAGGTGAGCAAACTGGTATGCATACTCTTTCTCCAGCCATTTCAACGCCAATGTTCTTCCTCGTTGACATTGATTCCGTGATGCTATGAGTTTCCAAGTCACCTTTATCTACTCTTGAATCTTTTTAGGCATTAACCCACTGTCTTCTCTCAATTTATCCATAAAAAACCTAGCTATAACCGGGCTTCGCAAAAGTTTACAGTTCCCATTGGGCGTACAACTATGATATTTATACCTTGTTTTCACTAACCACATCTGAGTAGGCAGATCAAAGGCACAATAAACCCTCCATTTGCATTTGCCTTTAATCCCACACTTGAAGCTAAGTTTCGTCTTATCCCACCTACTTTGTTCAATGTTCGACCTTTGCTAAGAGCATAATCTAAGACAACTTCTTTGAACTCAAACCCAGACCAAAACTCTGTTCTCACTTCTAGTTTATCCTCTGATTTTTTATGTTTCCTATCTCTAACATCGAAGTAGTCTTCATCTTCATCCGAGCTCTCTGGAATAGTATTCCTCCCAATAAACTCCTCATCCTCAAATTCAGCCACTGATTGTTCGATTTCATGCTCGCACCTATCCTCAAGCTCTTCTTCATCTTCTTTCTCTTTACTTTCTTTCTGGACAAGAAACGCACTCAATCTTTCTGCCTCTTCTTCACTAACATGAGTAACCAGAATGCTCCACTCTTGTGTTTTCTCGTCTTCATCAATCGTCGTTGTTGTTATGGGAACATGAACCCAATTTACTATGTTAACCTCGTTCTTTTCTATTGTCGAAAAGAAATTTTTTTTGTGTGCACAAGACTCCTAAGTTTTTTGGGAGAAGAAAAGAACGTGACAGTTTTTGTTTAAGTGAGAAATTGGGTTAGAGTAAGATTTAGATTAATCGGATTGGATATTGGACAATTATTTTTAATTAAATTATGTTATTGAAACATGATCTAGTTCAATTAACTAAAATTGTGGAAAATTGATGTAATAATTAATTTAGGTGAAGGATTGACAAAGCAAAAGTTTGAGTGGAAAAATTGTTGATTTGAATAGTTTATGAGGCTAATTGATGTCAATCCAAAAAAAATTGGGATAACAACACTGTTATAAAACAGAATTGCATATCTTTTAAAATCAACAAACTCTCTTTAAATCTTACTCCCACTAACAACCCCTAAAAGCCTTATTATTCCACAAAACAAAAAAACTTAGAATATACCGTCGAATATGTAAACAATCAGTCGGTGACGTGGATTCTTCCTTGAAACTTGAAACGGAGAAGAAGAAAGAAAGAAAGAAAAAGAAAAAATAAAAGAGTATCTTGAGATAAGTGAAGCAAGTACATGTGGCAATCCTAGACTTGCGATCTTCCACCTTTTCTCTTTCCCCTAGATCTTCCCCTCAACTCACTCCTTAACACACACACACACACACACTTTCCGAGTGTGCGACGAAGCAAGAGCCACTAACATCAACCATGGCGTCGACCTATGCAAGACTGGACACCGTATTTCTCCTTTCTAGGTCCGCCGGCGCCGCCAAGTATCCGCCATTGTGGCCTTCATCTTCCTCGCACTCTTCTCTCTTCTCTTCCGGGATTCACCTTAAAGCCAAGCCGAATTCGCGTTTGCGATCGGTTACAGCATCCTCTTCATCTTCATCCACTGGTGCTATCAGTGAAAGCATTGAGGTTTTACCAGAATCCATTTGGAATACTGCCTTCCTGAATTTTGAATTTTCTTGGTCGTTTATTCGATATTTTTATTTAATTAATCAGATTAAATCGTTGCCGACGAAGCCCATCGAGGGGCAGAAGACTGGAACTAGCGGCCTCAGGAAGAAGGTAACTGACTTACCAATCGAAATTATTCACACGTATTTGGCTTAGGGTTTTACCACAAGTTTCAAGCGTATTTGTGTTTCAATTGTATCTATAAAAGTATCAGCTCCAGTATTGTATTTGAATTTTGAAGTTACAATTCTCCATGTGATGGTAACTGTTTGGATATTTATGAATCCAGGTGAAAGTTTTCATGCAAGAGAACTACCTAGCCAACTGGATCCAGGTCCTGATTCCTAACTCAGCTTTGATTGCAATTCTGAACTGGTGACCGACCTTGTTTTACTTGTTAATGTAGGCATTGTTTAATTCATTGCCACTAGAGGACTACAAAAATGCGACTTTGGTTTTAGGAGGTGATGGTCGTTACTTCAATAAAGAGGCTTCACAGGTTTTTTCCTTTGCAACTTCCAAAACTTATCTTTACTCATTTCATTCTTTAAGCCGTATCGTTTTTTATTTTTTTGCAGATCATTATCAAAATTGCGGCTGGGAATGGAGTTGGGAAAATCTTAGTTGGACAGTAAGTTTCTTGCATGAAATACAATGTTGAAAGATTGGTCTCTCTAGCTACCGGTACCATAGTATTTACGAATGAAACTTTGGGATCAAGTTAACCTTAAGCTTAATCGTTGTAGGGAAGGCATTTTGTCAACTCCAGCGGTTTCCGCTGTAATCAGGAAACGAAAGGCAAGCTTCTTTTTTATCTATAAATCCTTGAAAAGCTCAACATCAGTTTTCCATAACTCATATTGATAATTATTCTCACAGGCTAATGGAGGATTTATTATGAGTGCAAGTCATAATCCTGGTGGACCTGAATATGACTGGGGTATCAAGGTGAAATATCAGTGGCATGCCCTTGCATATTTTTGTGTTAAGTTTAGTTTTGATTGTAGTTCATCATGTGTGGAGATTTGGGTCTTGAACAACAATGAATTATACTTTATAATCAGCTTTGCTTGCAATTTGTAGTGGTTAGATGATAGATTAATCACCTACTTTATCTTATTTTTGTTAATTTCCAGTTCAATTACAGCAGTGGTCAGCCAGCTCCTGAATCCATTACTGACAAAATTTATGGAAATACACTTTCAGTAAGTATCTGCTTAAGTTTTTTGACCTCTCTCTAGCCAAGTTGATGAACACTGAATAATGTTGCACCCTGTCAATTTTTTTTTTTTTGGTATAATGATCTAGTCTCTGGTACACATTCTTAGATCTCTGAGATTAAGGTGGCAGAGATTCCCGACATTGATCTTTCTCATGTTGGAGCTACCAAATATGGGAATTTCAGTGTGGAAGTTATAGATCCTGTTTCCGATTACTTGGACCTCATGGAGGTAAGAATATATTCACATTCTTTTCTCTATTGTTATGATCTTGATATGTTTTGACACTGAATTGGTCCATGATGTTTTATGCAGAATGTGTTTGACTTTGATCTCATTAGAGGTCTTCTTTCAAGACCAGATTTTGGGTATGTTCTTACATCTAGAGGCAAATAGGCTCAGTGTCTTCTTTTTGGGGGTTGATGTTTTTATCATATGCGCCTTCATCTCGGTTGCAGTATCATTCAACGTGCTAAGATCCAAAACTAGGCTATGATTTGATGTTTCTGTTGTTGTTTCTTTGCTTTGCCTTTAGGTTCATGTTTGATGCCATGCATGCTGTTACTGGTGCTTATGCGAAACCAATTTTTGTCGATAATCTTGGAGCCAAACCGGTATGTCTTGGACATTAAGATAAATGTTCCATTTAGTTTTTTAACTTTTAGAATTTTCAGATGATTGATGTTAATTATATATTGTAGGATTCAATTTCTAACGGAGTTCCCCTCGAAGATTTTGGGCATGGCCATCCAGATCCTAATTTGACGTAAGAAACAAACAACAAAGAAGCTTGCAATACTCACTAAGTATATAACCTCTATAAACCTTCTTACATATAGATATGCAAAGGATTTGGTTGATGTCATGTATCGTGACGATGGACCTGATTTTGGAGCAGCAAGTGATGGTATGATTGTGGACAGATATCTTGTTGTGTTAGCTAGTTACTATAATAGTGTTTTTTTTTTCTGATAGGTGATGGTGACAGAAATATGGTTTTAGGAAACCAATTCTTTGTGACTCCTTCAGATTCTGTTGCTATCATTGCAGCCAATGCACAAGAGGCAATTCCATATTTCCGTGATGGTCCTAAGGTGGGAGTGCTTTGCATAAGTTTCATTTCATCATTTTCATAGATATATTGGCCGTTAAAAGTTACTGGATGTCATACTTAATCTCAGGGTCTAGCACGTTCTATGCCAACTAGTGGTGCTCTGGATCGTGTTGCCGAGAAGTTGAAGCTTCCTTTCTTCGAGGTCAACCAGTTTAGTTGACAGATGTATCTTCTTTTCAGGATACATATTTTTGACAATGTAACTTAATCTTGTAGGTTCCCACCGGATGGAAATTTTTTGGAAATCTTATGGATGCTGGAAAATTGTCAATCTGTGGAGAAGAGAGCTTTGGCACAGGTTCTGATCACATCCGTGAGAAGGATGGCATATGGTACGTTCTTTCTTAAACATAATTGTCGATAACAAACTGGTGACTAACCCACATTTGACATGTTTTCGATCTCCATTCCGTGACTTTCAATCCCATACTATGTTTTCACATTGTAAAATGACTAAACCGTAAATGACAGGGCTGTGTTAGCGTGGCTTTCGATCCTAGCTCATCGCAACAAGGATAAGAAACCAGGGGAGAAGTTGGTTTCTGTTGCAGATGTTGTGAAAGAGTACTGGGCGACATATGGAAGGAACTTTTTTTCTAGATACGACTATGAAGTAAGTAAGATTGTGTATGATTTTTCTGTAACAGGTCTCAGAATTAGTTACTTTATTGACACTCAAGTTTTTTTGCGTAATCAGGAATGTGAATCTGACGGAGCCAATAAAATGATCGAGTATCTTAGAGATATCGTGTCGAAGAGCAAGGGCGGTGAAAGTTATGGTTAGGTTCATCCATCCCAGGTCTATTTTATTTTTCTCCTACTTAATAACTTAATTTCAATTGTTTCATCTCTCAGGAAACTATATCCTCCAGTTTGCAGATGACTTTTCATACACGGACCCTGTAAGTCTGATAATAAATAATGTCGATGATGATGATTTATCAATTCCTGTACATGCGATATGATGAGCATGTGTTCAAAACTCTGGATAGGTTGATGGAAGTGTTGCATCCAAGCAAGGTGTTCGGTTTGTTTTCACGGATGGATCCAGAATCATATTTCGTTTATCCGTATGTTTTAAAAATTCAGATTCAGAGTTTTATATGTAATGTAGAGACTCATTGTCCCCTACAACAGTGTTTTTTATTTTATTTTATTTTGTTCCAGGGAACTGGTTCTGCTGGTGCTACGGTTCGAATATATATTGAACAGTTTGAGCCGGACGTTTCAAAGCATGATGTGGATGCACAGATAGCTCTAAAACCTTTAATAGGTTCGTTCCTGTTTTGTTTCGGGGTAGACGTAACAAATGTCATAGTGAATGAGTTTAGTAATGATTTATTTCTTGTTTCATTCAACAGATCTTGCATTGTCTGTATCAAAGCTGAAGGAGTTTACAGGGAGGGAGAAGCCCACTGTCATTACATGAGGAAAAAAAACAATACTGTGTTACATGGTCCTTATCAAAGGCAAAGTTGGGTTCCTGACTTAAGTTTTGTCTGCCAATGTATCCAGAACAGTGAAATGCTTATCTATGTAACATATATATATAACTTGAAACTTCTTCTGTATACATAATAAAACGATATCTTTGATTCATGACTATCTCTTGGAAATGAACTGCTTACTGAAAGATATTTGGTATGAGAATCAAAGTCCTTTTTTAAAGATTTATTTTCTCGGTTTATGTAATCATTTGCTACCATCCGGACCAATTAGCTTGATACTATGCGCACGGTCGTCTCTTAGGCTGCATGTAATTGGATGTTTCAACTCAATTATTTGTATCTCGCATACATCCTCTTCATTGGTTTGTCTATGTACTTGGAGGGCTCCTTTAGCTGACAATTTTTCATGATAGAGACTATCTCCCGATGAACCTTCAAAGACCGTCCATTTGCTGTACAAGATTACTCACACGCACTATTAACAAATTTCTTGGATATTTTTTTGTGAATCTAGGAAGAAAAATGAATATAGGGGTTATATTCTAATGTTTTATGAACATAGGTACAAATAAAATCATGTCTACGTCTTTCCTACATATTTTACACAGATTCTTGGTAATTAAGGATAATTGTGTATTTTATTTTTCTCATCTTGTCTTATTCCAAAGTTCTGTTCTGTGCACAAACGCCTGGTCGTATTCATATATCAGAAACAGTGAGACATGCTTTTTGGCGTTATTGAGTGATAAAGTCATGTCTTTTTCTAGAGAAATCAAGAAACAAAGATCTATAAGAGATCATCTCTGTTCCCTGATGTCTAGTGTCATCCGTTAAGACATTCACACACACACACACACACTCTCTCTCTGTCCACTCAAATAATGCCACAGGAGAAGAAAAAAAGAAGGTAGCCTTTTCAAAGTGGAAAAACAAGAGAATGAAACGGAGCTATGTTTGTGTCCTTATTTTGTGAACGAGTGACGAACCAGATGCTGAAACGTAGTCCATTGTTATGGTCGAACATTGTTGTGGGTCTATCATTATCGTTGCTGTGATTTCTTCTCCTTTTTAAAACATATTTCCTTTGTTCCCCACCTTCTTTTTATCTGTTCTTGTGTCGTATACTGTTTTGTTGTTAGTATTTGTTTTCATTGGTATCCAACGCATGACTGACTAGTTCTCAACCTATATATAATTAAAACTAGATTTTGATCCGCGCTTAGGATTATTTTCGACACAAACTAAATTATATGAAATAAATTTGCATTTTTGATTATGTATCTACATTTAAATGTTACAAATGAAGCATTATATCCAATGTTTCGGGTCACGAACCGGACCCGCGTTTAAAATGACTAACTGATGATTTTATATGGAGTCCGATTTGTTTTTTTCTTTAAACTCGTTATTTAAATTTCTTATAAAATCCGCAAAATACGCTAAAATTTGGGATCCGGCTAATGGTTGAACCTATGGGTGGCCACTATGTAATACAATTTGACTTAAATTTTCATATTTAAAGTATTCTAATTTATGAGTGTTTAGATGAATGATGGATATATATTATGACTGTTATGCTCTTATTTTACAAAATTTAGTCAAACTAATTTATCATTTTATTGTAAGCGTAATGGACCAATATTCGAGAGGATACATACTAAATTAGAAATAGATACATAAATGTGAAATAGATTTTGATCCGCATTGTAAGCGTATCAATATTTGAAAGGATATATACTAAATTAGAATTAGATACATGAATGTGAGATGAATTTTGACCCGTACTATAATGTTTCTTATTAGATTTTGATCAAATATTAATGTTTATTATTAGATTTTCACTCGCATTTTAATGTTTTTATTAAATTTTGATAAAATATTAATGTTCTTTGTTAGATTTTGACCAGTACTTTTTAAAGCGAGATGAATTTTTATTCAAATACTTATTTACTCAAAATTAGAAATCTTATACATGTGTATCTTTTTATAAAAACATTTGTTTTGAAGTATATATAATAAAAATAAAATTTACATTAATATAACTTTATGAAAATAAGATAATTAATTTATATAACCTGCTTCATATATTATAATACAAATTTTTAATATTCGTAAAATTTTATTTTATTATTATACTTTTTGTCAATATTATTATACAAATGAACTATTGTTATTATACTAGTCTCATACATGAGAAATATATTAATTATTTTAATATTTTAATTTAAATATGTATATTAACTTATGAAATGGTTTATTAGTTCATATATCATATTTTAATATTGTTTAATAAGTTGAAATATGTTTTAAAATTCATAAATATAATTTATTTTGTTATTTTATAATTTATAAATAGTTAATTAATGAATTAAGTTACTTTATATTTATTACTTGGTGTAATAATTTAATTATGAATATAAATTATATATATATTATAGATTTTTATTATATAAATGAATAACGAATAATTTTTTGTTTTAAAATATAATTAATATTAATAATGGTTTATTATTTAAAAACAAATGTATATTTACATTTTAAATAAAAGATATTAAAAGATATTATTAAAATCTAATCTTACGAAAATATACTTAAGAATATCTTTTAGATATCTTATTTTGTAAGTATTAAGATAATTGGTTAGATTTAATATATATTTAATAATAATTAAGTTAGTTGTATGAAAATAAATAGGAAATTAAAAAAATGTAATGGTCCAACCTAGACTACTTGTAAGTAGATAAAAAATAGGACTATGTTTTAATATAATAGATGTATAAAATATAGAATGAAGTTTTAAGACACTGATTCTATATTTTATTTTTAGCTCTTATTATATACTACTTCAGTTTACTTGTCATTTTATGTTTGTGCACATATATTAAGAAAACATTTAATTTTATATATTTTCTAGATAAAAACACAATTACCTATACACATAACCACATTTCAACCAATAAAAACATAAAATAACATATAAAGTTAATAAATTCTGCATTAAAATTATAAAACGACACTTATTTTGAAACGAATTTTTTTCTTTACAACTACAAATAAACTGAAACAGAGGGAATATTTCTTGAGATATCTTCTCTCGTACTTCCAACCAGGTTGTTCTTAGATCCTTTAAGCCTACCTTACCTACATGTTCATCACATGGCCGGATAGGCTAGTGAAAACTTTGTCTTGATTCCCAAAAATTTTAAAGTCTTTTATATAGAAATAGATCCCAAATTATAATTTCTTTTTATTAAAGTTCATAAAGAAATGTTTCAAAACCCATAATCTCAGATTCGGTTATGGCTGATCAGTTTGTTCTCCCTCTCATATACAGGTTTTTCCCAGCTGACCCGTTTGGATCTGATCATAGGTTACCATAACATGACTTGTACGGGACTCTTAAGAAGAGAAGAGGCCCCTCCCTTTTCTTTTGTTTGTTTTCACTTTTGGAGATACCTACACTTACCTGCAATTTTGCTGTTATGTGTGACAAGAATAGGAGAAATTTATGGTTTGATAGTGAGATTGTCATGTCAAAAACACCGTTATTTTTGTCGATTAGTGAAGAGGAGGGACCTCTCTTAGTGGTTTTATAAAGTAGAAACGCAAAGTCACAAGATATTATTGGTTTTGTTTGATTCTCATAGTTTTCACTCGTAAAGATCTTTCTATCTTTTTCTTCAGGGTTTTCTTTCAATTCGTGCATGGAAAGTTAAATAGAAAAAACAAAAATGGGGCGCTTTTACTTCTCTTTGACTTAGCTTTTTCTTCCCATTCTACATCTTTTCGCCTTTTCTTTTTTCTTTCTTTCCTCTTTATGTCAGTTATTTTGTAATCCTTTCGATTTGAGTTCCAAAAATAGAAATTGTCACTAACAAAGTGTACCAGTATCTTTTAAATACATCTTTCTATGACTTAATATATGAGTTTATGACTGAATTAAAAATTTGAACATAATCAGTAACCGATGTAAAAAATATTCAAATCTGTAAGGCGGTATTTTGGGTTCCACGTATTATCCTAACTTCATTCGAATCCAAACGGTATCTGAAAGTCCCAACTTTTTTATTTTGGTAAATCGGAACTGAAAAACTGAATTAATATTTCAGATGAGTATTTTAAATCAATGTATTTTGTCCCCATTGCAAAAATACCTGATAAGGCAAACTGTTATTAACCAAATTTAAAATGAGTTTGGATCTAAACCGGATCTAAGAATAGTACAAAACAGTCCAGCAAGTGTTTTAATATAGTATTTTGTTTTTTTTTTCATTTGATATCTTTAATCATGGTTTTTAAAACCGGACCGGCCCTGTTGACCGAACCGGTCTGAACGTGACTTGCTAAAGAAGTCGAGTTCGGTTCGGTTTAAAACTCGAATTTGAGAAAAATGGAAATATATACCAAAAATTCACTATCATTGTCCTAATGAGATAATACCAATCTAATGCTGTCTCATTAGTTTAATATTTCATGAAAACCCAACTAAACCCTAACCTAAAATTGTAACTATAATTCAAACTTATTAATATATATATTAAAGATAAGAAAAATTGAAAAATAAATTTCTTAAATCTCTTTTAACCTAATCCTCGATTTTCCAATTCTTCGACTCCTTTTTCTTATTTTCGACTCCGTCGTCTCCGACAAGATCGACTTGGTAGTTCACGAGCTAAACTAAGCTGAGCACTTGTCTTATGTTCTACTGGAAACTTATGTCACTTAGGCTTAAACCATTTGGCTAATCATAAAGATTAGGCAAGAACTTGTTTGCTTCTAGCATAAGTGGAATCTCTGTGATGAGCTAAACTAAACACATGTCTCATGTCCAATGGGCAAGGCGATCTCACACAAAATCTGATGTCAGTTCTCATGCTTTCCTACAGAAATTTCAACTAGTTTTGTTTTGGTCACTTAGGCTAACCATTTTAATTTTGTTTTTTTTTCCAAAGAAAATCCATTTTTATCATAAATGGAAATAAACAAGATTATATATTTTCTAAATATTTGGTAACTGTACTTCTTATAGTTATAGAGATTTGATTATCATTATTCGTAAATGACAGATTCTACTAGATGTAGAAATAAGACAAGGAGTTCAAAAAATAAAATTTCACTAATCTTAGAATATTGAGTGTTTGTAAACCGCATAATCCTACAATTTTATAGTGTTAGGTTAAGAGTAATATGCATTCAAAAGAAATAGTCTGCTAGCCCTAGAACAAAAAATTAAAAATTTTATTTAACGAATTTTAGAACCCCAAAAATACTACTACACTGATATGGATATTTATTCAATTGTTCCTACTTTTCATAATTTTTGGGTTTATAAAACTATTTCTTTTTATTTTGATAAATAAAAAGGACAAATAATACCAAAATAGGAAAAATGTATTATCCTATAAAGAAATACTAGATTAATGAGTAGTCACATTCTTTCAAGCATTTCATCAAACAACTTCTGTGAATTATGAAACAATCTAAGATTTAAATTAGAATGGTCAAAGTTAATCTAACCTTAAAATACTTAATAAGCATGGAATAACGCAAATCCAATATTAAATATCTTAGCTCTTCACTTAATCAACATTAATCTACCTAGCCCATATATTGAAAATGTGACTACTCATTAATCATTTTGAATACACTTAAACTCATGTTAATCATAGGCACAATAAAGTACAGAAGAAATATAGTCAAAGAAAACAAGAGAGTATAAGAAGCACATGCATGAACAAAATGAATTTCTAAAGGTTTTAGGTTCACACTAGAGAAAAATGATGTCTTTTCTCATCAGGTTAGAGCACTATATGTACTAGGAGGCTAAACACTCAAAATCATAAGGGTTTAAGTCGCCACAACAGATTCTAATCAGCCGCTACCAAAACTGATGGGAAAACGCCTCATAGCGACCTTCATTCGGGCCGCTACTCAAGTCGTAAGCTAGAGTCGTCATATCTTCCAGATGGTTCACACCGGTTACCCTTTGGCTGCTGTCTAGACCGGTTATGTCTGTCTTTGTGTAGTGGGCATGAGAAGACCTCTAGTGAAGGGCCATTGTTAGTCCTTGCTGATTTTGTTTACCCACTCTGAGATCCTTCCTGATTAGTTTGTATTCTGCATCACAGTTCTAAGAGAATGACTAGTTAAATTAACGTTCGAATGTGATTGGGTTACAATATTACCTTCCTTGAGAAAGTGATCACATAAAGGGCCATATTTTTCAATGTTGAGTAGTGTGTTTCAGCATCCGTCATTTGTTTTTTGGTGGAAAAGATTGGTATATTCTCCCCTCGATCTTCTTTGACAAGAACTCTGATGATAGCTAAAGAAGACAAATCAATGTAAATGTATATTGTGTTGCCTTCTTCCGTTTTTTTCAGTTTTGGAGGTCTTTTCAGATAAGCTATGATTTGTGAAAACGTATTCTCACAAAAATCTCTGTCTCATACGAACTTTTTTCCCATGCAAGATTTGATAAAAGCTAGGTTTTTGTCAACTTACCTTGAAAAGAATCGGTTTAACGCTGCAACTCGTCCAGTTAAATTATGCACTCTCCTAGTGTTATTATTTGGACTTGGGAGATTATATATTGCCGAGATAGGCTTTGGATTTTTTAGTGCCTCTCTTCATGACAATATAATCCAAAACTCTCAAGAGGTGATTCAGAATGCACACTTGGTCAGATGCTTCATTATGTGTTAGTAGAGAGCCTTGAAACATTTATGCAAGTGGGTGATGTGATTTTTTTCCAATTAATGACTTAAACTTCATATCGTCAATGTAAATTTCCATTACTATATTGAGTTTATCTGCAAACATTTTATTGACGAGATGTGGATAAGTTGCTCTTGCATTTTCGAGGATAAGCCTCACTTTGTAACAATATGTTCCACAATTAGTAATGAATGCCAATTTCTCTCTCTATCATCATGATGCATCATGATCTGGTTAATACTTGATAATGAATCCATGAATGTTTGTCATTGATTGCTTACACTGACTCCACAAAACAATCGATATGTGAGAGAGGAGTTATGTATTTTGGACACACTTTGTAGAGATCAGGGAAGTCAACGCAAATTTTAACTTGCCATTTTCTTCTAAAAAACAATCAGGTTTGGAAACCAATCTGGATATTTGATTTATGTTATTGATCTAGTGTTAAGCAACTTTCTACTTTGTTATTTACTGCTTTTTCTCTAGGGTTGAGCTTCCGTCACTTCCGTCACTTCTACTTGATTGTCTTAAAAGTTTTATCGATGTTTAACTCGTACAATGTTAATGATGGATCAATTACTTTCATTTCACTTGTTGAAAAAGAAAAAAAGTTGCAACATTTCCTTTGAGAAATTTCATGATCTCTCCATTGATATTTTCTTCAAATCTTGCACTGATTATGACTCTTCATGTCCCTTTTGAGGACCCTGTCATTGTTCATATTCAATATGAAGGCTGGATACCACATTCTGAGTTCCACAATCAAGCAGTTTCATGCGGCTCGCTGGTCTTTTTACAAGGTGTACTTTTTTCTTCTTTTGTTAGGAACTTGCACATTGATGGTATGTTGATGGTACTGCGTTCATTAAGGAATTTATGATGTGCCTAATACCATTATACAATGTTGTTGTGTCAATGATATATAATTCAACAACCTTTGTGTCTTCACCTACAAAACGTTCTAGTATGATAGTACCCAAGATTTTGGTCGATGTTCCACTTAAGCTGGTAAGAGACCAAAACGACCGTTTGAGGTCTTTCAAGTCAATCTTAATCTTTGGAGCGTTTCATTGAAAATTACATCAACTGAATTGCTGGTATCGACACACGTGTTACTTTGGAGTTTCAGATTTGAAGCTCCATGACTAAGAGCTTGTTATGAGGTGTATCAATGTAAGTAGTATAAAATCCAGAGAAGGCGACTTACATCTCATCTTCTAGTCCAACTGGCCATTTCCTTGTTGGCACAAATTTTCGTTCATATTGTTTGATTGATCGGATTCAGTCTTTCACTGCGTGAGCCCCCTCCATTATCACAATGATTTTCTGCAAGACACTCGAACGTTCTTCGATCTTGTCTTTGAACGTTTGAGCTTGTCTCACAAATTTTTGTGTTTAGAGCGGTTTACTTTTCCATCAGGTCTTCACTCTTTGATTGATTAACTTATCTTCCATATTGTCTTTGGTGTAACATTGATTTTGTGATGACGTTCAGCGGTTATGAGCTGACTCTTCTGAGATCTATCATGTTTTCTTGGTAAACCGGCATGACTAATTTTGATCTCATCGTTGCCTGGTCGGAGATCTTTTAAGTTTATTATGTAGGTCACCGCATTCTAGCTTGTCGCTGGACGAGTTGGAGGATCCTCCTAGCGCCAGGTTTGTTGTGTTGACGTGGCGTGCAGCTCCTTGAAGGTCGTCTTGGGACTTCTGTTGAGATCGATATCGAGATTTATTCCATGGCTTCTTATGTTTCCCATGTTTGGGAGTGCTTCTGGTTTTACTGTGCCTATATTAAATGCGGACATAAGTGCATCCATAAGGTGAGAGGATCTTGAAGTGTCATATCTTTTTGTTTATGATAAGTGCAATATTTGTTTTTTGTATGACAGATAACTCAGTTCCTCTTCTTTTCTTCTTGCTTAATCCATGGTTTCTATGGTGCTGTTGAAGTCATTTCATTACGTTCCAAGTCATTGATCGCATAAATCGATTATTCTTTTCATGTCTTGTTTATCGTAACTTGATTTTGGCCCCTGATAAGTGTTAGTCATCTTTCTTGTTGTGAGAGACTTCATTGAAGTATGCCTAGCGGGAAAGAATAATTTTTCTCTTTCATGATGATGAAACAATTTTTGCGATGGAGAGAATTTTCCAATGTGATGTTGGCGTTCATATATATGTTCGTTTTGAACAGAAAGTATACCCATAATGTATTGCGTCGTTCTTCTACTGAATTGCGGCAGGAAACATGAATTTTGCTACTAAGATTTTGAATCTCTCCATGAAGACTCTAAGTCTTTATTTGGGATCATATGTCATCCTTAAGAAGTCATGACCTATGCTCATTTTGTAATAAATGTTAAACATTGAGTAGTTTTCAGGAACTCCGTTTTAGATGGTGAAAATTATCGGTGAACTATCGAGATAATTTGATTAAGGCCTCGAGAACCATGTTAATGCTTGGATGCTAAGTGATTAAGCGTTTAAAAACATACTAATTGTATTATGTATTTGTAACACTTTAGGATAAAATCTACAGAGAGTTAGAGACCCCGGGACACTACAAATGCACAAAAATTATGTAATCTAAGAAAATAGAAGAAGGTTTTAAAGTTCAAATATAAAACTGAAAAAGTCAGCAAAAGTTAACTCAAAATCAAACCAACAAAAATAAATGAAAGGTAAACTCTTGGGTCAAGGTTCTTGGCTTTTTTTTTTGTAACACAGGTTCTTGGCTACACTACAAGAAATCTAGGTTTTAATAGCAGAACTAGATAGTGTTTTTCGTTTGTGCTATGGTTGACATACTTCTTACTTTTCGATAGCGTTTGTGAAAGTACAAACACTATGTTTGATTGATCCGGTTTTAATTCTGTAAACGCTTTTTAGAAACATAGTATACATAACACTTTTAGTTTTGAAACGCTATCAATAATTAAAATGGGAAAAGAATTCATTTTTCCTCTCACTCTTGTTTCACTTTTCCCTTCACTCTCTTTTACTTGTCCCAAAAACCCCAAACCGTACAACCTAAAACCTAGAATTTCAACATAAATATAAATTTTAAGCAAAAATTTTAAAATTTTAACATCAAATCTTAAATTTAACTTCAAATCTTAAATTTAACTTCAAATCTTCAATATAAACTCAAAAATGTTAATACTTTCAAAAATTAATCTCAAATCTTAAATCAGTACCCCAAACTTTTAATCCCAGATCCTATACTCAAATCTTTATTCTAAACTCCAAACTTAAAAACTAATCTTAAATGCTAACTTCGGATACTTGAATAATCAACCATATCTAATCCTTAAGCCTATGATCACTAATTTAAGCTAATCCACTTCCATGACAATAACTTCTATTCTAATCAAGTTATTAACATCAATTTCCATAGGTTAATACCATATATCATACGTGAGTATAAAGTATTAATAGCCAATAAACAATCCTAATATCAACTCACTCTGGTTAAACAAGTAAAGAACATTGATTGATTATTTTCAAACATTTTATCGAACACCTTTTGGGCATGAAAAGATTAAAGTATAGATTTATGATGTTCTAACCTAATATAGCATTAAGAACATCAATCAAGTACGTATATATATATATAAACATAACTAACTATAAAGAATCACAAAATCATTCATCAATCACCGTAATCTACCAAACCCAAAAGCTCTAAAAGATTCTACTCACTAATATCTATGAAACCGCCAAAACTCATGATAGATTGATGGATAATCGAGAGATTAGAAAGATATAACCAAAATACCCAAAATAAATCCTTTAAAGTTGAAGATTAACAGTAGTTTAAGTTTAGAACAAGAGAAATCAAAGGAAAACTAAAAGGAAACTATGCTAAGTAGCTTCGGGTTTATGCTTCTCTAAGATGACCTTCAAGGGAGAGAAACAAGTTGGGTTGAAGTGGCGCTAGCGGCCTAGCTTCTGGATACTGGGTAAACCGATGTGGCACCCCTTCTCGTAGTGTCCTGGTTATAGCCTCTCCCCCCTGGTCAATTGTTGATATCTTCTTCGATGTCTTCTTCGCGACATGATTGATATGCATCCAGTGCATCAATCTAATTCTTCCAATAAAGCTCCAAATGACTTGGAACCACCTCCATTGGAAATATAACACAACTTCATATGTCTTGTCAAAATTTGAGCTTTAAAATAAACCTTTTGTGGCTTAATCCACTCCAAAACCTAAAAACACACACAAATGCACATGCATTTGCAATATATACTCCTAAGTACACTCTAAATGAATAAATGTGATTAAAATGATTGATAAAAAGAGGAAAAAAATGAAATACATCAGTAAGACTTTCAACGAATAATTGATAGTACCTTGCGTCTTTTCTTGGCGCTGAAGTGTGCTCATCCCACGGTTATGTTGAACACCATCATATAATCACTTGTGTCTGATTCCCCTGAAAAGGTCGGGATCTTGAGTTTGTCTAAGTGCCAAACTCGTACTCTTGTGATCTTTATTGTAAAAGATATTTATGCGTTGCAGTAAGAACATGTTCTATTTTCGGCGCTCAACTCATTGTGCGATGAACCTTTGAAGAGATGCTCTCATTGAGTCCGTGGGACAATCGCGTTCTTGAGTTGTTTCCGGATTGAGGAATCTTATTCAAGGTCAGTTTTCTGTAACTCGCTGTCACACAATAATTGTTTCTATTTCTTGAAACATGACTCTTCTTGGGATATCGAGGTCTTGAGTTGGTGGAATACGTAAGTTGTCTCTAGTGCATCAATTTGCTCATTAGTTTTCTTTGCTGTTACTTATTTCGACTGAGTTGTTGCATGATTGATTGCGTCAAGTCCATCACGGCATCCATACTCGTATAAGGTGGATTTGGATGCACAACTGCGGCTGGATCGCCTTAGATTTGGGTTTGACAGGTGGATTTATCTCCTTGAGATAACATCATCTTAATATTCTTCGCATTTCTTTTTAATACTCCAGAAAGAAGCCCATTTTGTTTTATCTGAATTCTATGTGTCCAAGATGAAAGCATGAATTTTATGGTGGATTATTTGAGAGACGTTTATTGAAAAAAATTAGACAAACTACAAGGAAATAATATTTAAATTGGCTAAAATATGATAACCTCGTCAAGAACAATGTTAAATCTATAACCCTATTTCTCTGCTAAGTTTGTGAATGGTTTTCCTTCGAATGAATTCTTCTTTTATTGAATGAATTCTTCTTTTATTGATAGGAGGATTTTGGCTAAAATTATATTTTTCCTTTGCTGACTAGAAATTCTGTAATCACTTTTTTTCTGTTATCGAGCCGAGATCATTTACTCAAATAATCTTTACTGAGGGACAAAATTAATCTTCAAAAAAAAAAACTAAAATTAAAAAAAAATGATGTAGAATGGGAAGGAAAAGAGAAACAAAGCGACCTAATTTATTACTTCTTTAACTTCCTGAGCAAGAATATAAATAAAAACCTGAAGAAAAAGTGAAAATATTTAGTCGTGAAAACCAGGGGAATGAAGAAAACCCGTTCTTGTCTTGTCACTTTATAAAACCACTAGTAGGGGTCCTTCTGGTTCACTAAACGATAGAAGCAAAACAAAATCTCTGCATTTGACATAACAATCTCACTTTCTCCTTCTTACCACACAACAGGAACGATAAGTGTAGGTAGTTGCGGAGGTTAAAGAACTCGAATCTCAGTCTCCTAGTCTCAAAGTGAATCATAACTTAGTTTCGCTTGAAATTATGTAGTTTAAGATATAACATTACAGTTTATGGTACAAGATCAAAAGATTAATAAATTTTATTTGGATATATATATCATCAAAGTGCACGTATTTTCATTCACAAATTCATAAAAAACTCTAGAATTAAGTAGGCGTGGACTGGAGTAATGGATAAGGCGAACCACAAAGAAATTTTTTGTGATATCGTACGAATAAGGCGAACCATAAAGAAAGATTATGTAATGATTGCAGCAAGATCAGTAAATAAGCATATCAAACCTCCAAAAATTTAACACACATATCGTTGGCTAAGTGAAGGGCTCGACATGCCGAATGAGCGGATGTGAAGTCCCCACTGGCGGGTACGGTCGGACCGTTACATAAAAGCGTATAGATTTGTTATTCTTCAATTTCTAAAATAATTTTCAGGTGGGATACACTACCAAAGAAAACAAATATAATTTAAGCTACGGTAAACGGCTTATGCCCGGAGTACTAATATATTTTCAACTTATACATCAAGTATATTACTGTGAAAAATATCAAATATCATACATTTTTTTTTGTTTTTTTTTCAGAATTATCAAAATTGTCACATCAACTACTAAATCACCTAATTTTGCTGTTGAGTATGTCACACCAACTAATTTTGTTGACGTTATTACAACATATACAACAAAATTATTTTTAAAAATAAAACAAAATATAGCCGTGTGTAATTTACTTAAAAACATATTTGTTTTCTAAATTCTAATTATTTTAGTAAAATTAACCAAAAATTAAATTAAAATGAAAATATTATATATTCAATGAGATATTTATCTTCATTGTAATGCTTCAATCCTAATATTTTGTCTCATTTTTTTTGGTTCATTTTGGGCATGTTGTTTAAATTGAAGAGATTCTGAACGACATATAATAAACTTTCTTAAAATAACATAAACGATCAAAACAAAATTTAATGCAAACAACATAATCATGATTAACCGAGAGAAACACAAGAGTAATTGATATGACTGAAGCACTACAATGAGGATATACCTCTTATACCAGATAAAAATTTATTCCTTTTGTATTAGTTATATTGGTTAATTTTTAAAATAGTTAGAATTTATAAAACAATTCTATTTTATTTTAAGTTTTATTTTATGAAATGGCTATTTTGTTCAACTTTTAACCAGTGATGTTGTACATGTTTCGGCATCGACATCAACATAATTAGATGATTTGACATTCACATTATCAAATTAGAAGATATGGCAGCTAATGTGGTGGTTAATGTATGATTTTGCCAATATTTTAAACAAAATGTACAATATTTGATTTTTCAAAATTTAAGTATTTATTTGCATGATAGCATACTTGATTTATAAGTTGTATATATGGAGATGGCATGATTTGGCTGATTACCCTCGACAAGTAACAAAATGATGTCTTTTATTTCTTCATATTTTTATCCTCTTCACTTGTTATGTTTTGAATCCATTTAGCTTGAATGTAGGTACATTTGGTGCCTTTGCATATGCATTTGTGTGTTTCATGTCTTGGAGCAGGTACCTTAGCTTTTGGAGAAGTTTAGAGCGCGAAAAACAGACCAAAGGGTGTTTTGGAGATTTGAGGCTCAACATGAACATCAGCGGAAAACGGTCTTGGATTGACCGCTATGGCGTTAGGGGCACATCGTTATAGGCAGCATTTAAAAGAGGACCGCCATGGAGCTCCGGATCAGTCAATTTATCATATGATGCACATCGACCCATTGCCCGCAACCTAAAGGAGCCTCCTACGTTCAGGCGACCCCAGCGGTTGATACATAAGGAAATCGGAGACCAATATGCCAACACAACCACATCGACTACCACAACTGTTTCCACCAATGCTACTACAAATCACCATTGATCGTTGGGTGATGACCGGGACACTATAAGATATAAAACCCAATCAAGCATCAAGTCTCATGTACTTGCCGACTTGATCATCGAGCTTTACGCCTAGTTGGAATTAGATATAACTCTTCCTAGTGTGAACTGGGTCCTGCATGTGGATGGAGGATCATCAACAAAGGATGTGGAGTTGGTGCCTACCTCCGATCTCCCACATGATAACTACTACAAAAATCCTCTCGTCTTTGATGCACTGTTTCTAACAATGAAATTGAGTACGAAGCGCTCTTTGTAAGATTACGACTTGCAAAAGCAATCAAAGTAAAACATATAACGGCTTTTGGTGACACCTAAATCGTCGTTAAAAAATTTAACAGCGACTACGAGGAAAATGATGAAGGAATGGATGTGTATCTCATAGTCGTCCAGGATCTAGCAAAGGAATTTGAGTTCTTTGAATTGACAAAGGTTCCAGAGGAGGATAATATGCTAGCAGACATTCTTGCAATGTGATTAAACTTAGAGATCAAGTCAAGATTAACAATGTAATTCAGAAAATTGATCGGCTTAGTATCAGTTTAGCTTTCAAGATCATCTTTACCATCTGAACATTAACCTTAAATTTATACAATAAATTTTGGCTACTTTTTTTCTTACAATCTGAAAGTGAAAAATACCAAAAATTATTAAAAATGATTGTCAGTAACTCAATAATATCCAACAACACATCTTATACTTTTATTTTAACTTTCTACATATTAACTACTTTAGGTTGAAAAAGATACATAAAATGTTATTTAGTTATTACTAATTCAGTAAAGCATATGAAAGCTACTTGAATCACTTAAATTGTCAGTAAAACTAAAATATGTTATTTAACTAAATTTTCGGGAACTTTCACTGAAATAAACCCTAACGGAAAAACCCTAATGGCGATTCATAAGGCGACGGTAGCCTCCCTTCTTCCAAACCTCCTACAGCTCGTCTGATCCATCTCTGATCCTATCACTTTTTGCTGTAGAGATCACCAGGTGTTTCTCAACGATCCTCGTCTTTGGGAGTAATCAAAATTTTCCTCATTGGGTGTTTATTCATCTGGCGTGTGTATTACGTTACCTTACCTTCACCTCTGTTTTTCTGGATCGCTTCCTCTGTTTTAACGATTACTCTGCTTCCTGGGAAGTCTGCGATTAGGCATGGTTTTGACTTGATAAAACTGTGTCTCTTGACCACTTACGAATACTCATCACTGATAGTTCGATCTTCTCGTTGGGTGTGGCTCTTATGGGGTATAATCATCGTGATCGAGCTGTTACTAATACAGATCTGAAAGGAAAAGGAAAACAAGTAGCATATGATGATGATGAGGAACCTATCTTACTCGAGGATGAGGTTAATGCAAAACAGATTGAATAATTTGATCTTTCTCTTATTGGAAATATCCTTAACCCTCGAAAACAGTGTGGATAAGCTCATAGGCTAATGGCACAACAATGGGGAATGGAAAACAAGCTCACGACCAATGATCTTGGTAATGGGCATTTTTTGTTAAACTTTCAGTGTGAAGAGGATCTAAATACCGTCCTGGCCTTAACTCCGTTCCACCATAATCTATATATAATAGCAAACCTCTTTTTGTTTACGGATGACATCATCATTTTTTATAGGAAAAAAAATTTACATCCAACGGTCAGATTTTTCTGTTATTATGATCTAACAGACATAAAGTTCTCTTGCTTATGTCATTAAACAAATAGTTTGGTAACTCTTCCATGAATGGTTTTCTTTTCCAAAGAACACATCCCATAAGAGTAACAAACATATCTTTTCTCTGAATAATCTCTTTCAAACAACATACCCCTTTAGAGTTACAACATACATTTTCCTAATGTTTTTCTTTTTGTCATAAAAAATAGTTTGGCAAAGAAATAACGCGTTCATTCCATAAATAGTTGAGTCTTTTATGAAACTTAACCATTGAACCCTTTCATTGGATATTTTTCATAATCTAAAAGTGTATATTTCAACAAACTTAATCCTTGAACCCTTTCATAATAAAAACCTCATAAGACATGTTTATTCATTAAAGAGTTGTATCTTTAAGAAAATTAATCATTGTATCTTTTATTTTGTTTAACATAAAAGATCTTTCTAAATCAGAAGTATATCATGTTAGACGAATATGTCGTCAACAAATAGGTGTGAACGTGTCGTGATATGAGAGGTACGAACGTGTCGCCACCCAAGAGGTACGAACGTGTTGTGATCCAGAGGTACGAACATTTTTTATGATCCAAGGGGTGTTAACGTGTTGTGACCGAATGGGTACGAACGAGTCGTGATCAAAAGAATGTGAATGAGGCGTGGCTGAATGGGTGTGAATGTGTCGTGACCAAAAAGGTGCGAATGAGTCATGGATGAAAGGGTGTGAATGTGTCGTGACCGAAATGTTGCGAATGGGCCATGACCAAAGAAAGTGCAAACGGGTCATGACCAAAAGGGTGAGAACGGATCATGACCGAAAAGGTGCGAACATGTCGTAACTAAATGAGTGTGAATGTGTTGTGACCAAAAGCGTACAAATGGATCGTGATCGGAAGAGTGTGAATGGGTTGTGACCAAATGGGTGTGAAAGTGTAGTGACCGAAAGGGTGTCAGTGAGTTGTGCCCGAAAGGTTGCGAATGGGTCGTGATCGAAAATGTGCGAACGTGTTGTGACTAAAAAGGTGCGAATGGTTCGTGAACAAATGGGTGTAAATGTGTTGTGACCAAATGGGTGTGAATGTGTTGTGACCAAAACGATACGAATGGGTCGTAACCAAATGTGTGTGAAAGTGTCGTGAGTGATTAGGTGCAAACGGATTGTGACCGAAGGGGTGCAAATGTGTCGTGACCGAAAGAGTGTGACCATATCGTGACCGAAAGGGTACAAATGTGTCGTGACCAAAAAGGTGCGAACGTGTCGTGACCAAAAGGGTGCGAACATGTCGTGACCAAAAGGGTGCGAACGTCTCGTGACCAAAAGGGTGCGAATGTGTCGTGACCAAAAGGGTGCGAACGTGTCGTGAACGAATAGGTGTCGATTTGTCGTGAGCAAAAGGGTACAGGCGGGTCGTAACTGAAAAAGTACGAACGGGTCATGACCAAAAGGGTGTGAATGGTTTGTGACTAAATGTGTGAGAAAGTGTCGTGACTGAAGAGGTGCAAACGGGTTATAACTAAAAGACTGCGGACGCGTCATAATCCAAAGGGTGCGAACATATCGTGATCGAATGGATGTGAATGAGTAATGAATGAAAGGGTGCAAATGTGTTATGACCGAATGAATGCGAATGTGTCATGACCAAAATGGTACAAGCGGGTTGTGACCGAAAGTGTGTGAATGATTTGTTACCGAATAGGTGTGAAAGTGTCGTGACCGAAAGGGTGTGATTGAGTTATGAAAGAATGTGAGTGAAAGTGTTGTGACCGAATAAGTGTAAACGGGTTGTAACTAAAGGGGGTGTGAACGTATCGTGACCAAAGGGGTGCGAATGTGTCGTGGCCAAAAGGGTGCGGACGGGGCGTGAACAAAAGTGTGCGAACGTATCATGACCGAAAGGGTGCTAATGGTTCGTGGCCAAAAATGTGTAAATGGGTTGTAATTAAAAGGGTGCGAATGGGTCATGGCAGAAGAGGTGCGAACGTGTGGTGATCGAAGAGGTGCGAACGGATCATGTCGAAGGGCTGCGAATATGTCGTCACTGAAAGGGTGTGAATGTCGGGTCACCGAAAGGGTGCAAATGTATTGTCACCAAAAATGTGTGAATGTAATCATCACTGAAAGGGTGTGAATGTTACGATATATTGCAAATTTTGGTGATTACAACATTTGGTGTTAATGATTGCAACTCTTGACTAACCATTGCAACTATTGATTTTAATAATTACAACTTTTGACTAAATTTTGCATCTACTAGTGTAAACGACTAAAACTCTTTGCATATCTAACCATTGCAATTGTTGGTTGTAACTCTTAACACTTTATATAAAGAGTTGTAGGAATTGACAAATGGATAAAAACAGAAATCAATATTTAGTTAGAGAGTGAGTGAGAGATTTATTGTTCAAAGATCATATAAGTTCTTTGAAGAAACAAATATAAACACTAAAGTTCTTTTTGTTTCTCTTCTATCTTAGCCTAGAACAAGAGTTAGATTTTGATTGTCTTATCATAAAAAGAGATTATGTAGTATCCAAGACTTGGAATAAAGTTGAAATACTCTTTAAGAATGAAATCGTGTGTGATTTAATCATTATTAAGTTTATAATTCACACATCTTCAGACTACAATCCAACAAACTAATAACAAACCTATTTATTTTTTCCACCAACAACATCATTTTATCGGAAAAAATAAATATAACATTTCAATTTATCACAGTTTTGTAATTTAATATATTTTTTTCCATTGTAATTGACATTATTAAATTGTTTTAGCAAAAGATGTGTCATTCTCTTATAATCTTAAAGTGTATCTTTTCTTTAACCGATGACGTCATCAATTTGCTATAGAAAATAAATTAATATCCCACGGTTGAGTTTGTTCATAATTTCTAATTTAACGGTTATAGTTTCATTTATAAACTCGAGTACAACATCATAGTTTCACTTAAACAAGAAACATGTTGATTATTTAAAGAGTTGCATATTTTCTAAAACTTAGTCATTTTACCTTTTCACTGAATATATTTCATAACCGAAAGTTGTATATTTCAAGAAGCTTAACCATTGATTCATTTCATAATAATTGTTTTTAAATATATATGATCAATTAAGCATAAAACATGTTTATTTTTTAAATAGTTGTATTTTTAAAAAATTTAACACTGTACCTTTTCACTGAATGAGTTCATGATAGAAATAATGTATATGTTAACAAATATATAAATGCTTTTGCTTTAAAACATTTAGTATATAATTGAAAATTTAATATTGATTAGTGTTTTAATAATATTTATAATAATCTTATTTTATCTTTAATGTTTATATTGTTAACAAAAAATATACAATTTTTTAAAATTAATATTGAAAAGTAATTTATATTTAATTTTTTAATAGATGATATTTTAACGGATTTGTATTCAATTTTTAGAAATAATGTTTTAAAATTAATATTAAAATTTTTATATTAATTTTCCCCTGCGATTTCTTTGGGTTACACGTCCTAGTTACTGTAACTTCATCCTTGAACGATGGCAACCGATTATTCATGATGACTATCTATGGACAATCCCCTTCTGGATCACACTGGCTGGTATTCCTCTCCATTTGTGGACAGAAAAGAACCTCTTTGGTATTGGGAAACACTTGGGGCTGGTTAAGGATGTTCAGGTCACGGAGGGTCGTTTGCGAGTGGAAATTGATAGCCGTAAGCTGTTGAAGTTTGCACGTAAGATACAATCTAAGAATGGAGAGGAGGTTTCTATTCAGCTACACGATAACCTTTTTAGCACTATTCCTACTGCGGCTATCTCACGCATGAAGTCATGCATTGTCAAAAGAAGATGGAGGTAACCTTCTAAGCCATATGCTCAACAAGATAACTGATGGAACCGTGTGGAGGGTCACAAAGGTGCTAAACATGTATGGAAGGAGAGAGATCCGAGTAAGTCGGATGTAAGTGCTAAGGCTCATGCTGAGCTCGACAAGGCGAATGGAGTAGGGTTTGTGCAAGATGCCTCTTGAATCTCATCTCAAAGGTTTATCTCGTGACTTCTTTAGTCGAGAGAGGAACATCACATTCAAGCAAAAATCAAGTGGTGTCTCCGCTATACCTCATATGGGTGTGCTTTCAGAACAGCGACCACCAACAGATGCTGTGATGATTGGTGCATTTGGACCAAGGTGGTGATCATACTATGGATGAGAATCCAGAAATGAACGCTAAAGGGTCTGAGACTTTGTGTTTTGACAACAATAATACGCTAGGTGAGGAGCTACATGAGTTGGATCCGTTGGAATCCCCTCAATGTGGTTTTGATCCTAACTTGGCGTTGGTTGTTATGCCAAACGTGAATGAAACGGAGAACATACCGCGAGATTAGACGACCAAAACCCTTGATCTAGTGCAATGGTTATTGACTCTGAGATTGGGGATCAAAATATACCCCGTAGTGTGGCTAAGGCCCTCTTCATTACTGATGATGGTTCGACAAAGGGAAAATCTGCGTTGGGGATCACCACGATTGGCGTCACGTGGAAAAGGGAAGGACCTACAAAAGACGGCATATACTGATGGGAATGGTGCTAAGTTGAGAAAGGTGGTTTCTACTGCTCAAAAGAAGGTTTTGATGGATTCCAAATATCCATCCAAGCGTCAGATATGAAAGTATTGAGTTGGAACTGTCGAGGGATAGGGAACAACCTCACAGTTGGATGCCTCACGAAGATGTTTGAGAAGCATCGCCCATGACTCTTGTTCCTTTCTGAGACGAAGAATAGGAAGCTGCTGTTGCAAGACATTCAGGCTGGTTTTAATAAATTGTATACCGTTGAGCCCCATGGCCAAAGCGGTGGTTTAACTTTGTTTTTATGGATTATTTGCAAGTTGATGTTTTATTTTCGAATAATCTTATGATTGATGTATCTGCGAAAATTGATGGAATAAAAGTCTATATGACTTTTGTTTATGGGGACCCTATTCTTGAACATAGAGACTTAGTCTGGGAGCGTCTTACGCGCTTTGCAACAATAAAAGATGGACCTTGGTTCATGATTGGTGACTTTAATGAGATACGAGGAAAAAAAGGTGGAATGATACGCTCAGATAGCTCTTTCCTTCCATTCAAACTAATGATAAGTGATTGTGGTATGCTGGAGTTTCCCTGCTCGGGTAATCAGCTCTCATGGGTTGCTAAAAGAGGTGCGAATACCGTCAGATGCAGGCTAGATAGAGCCTTAGGAAATGAGAAATGGCAAGATAAATTTTCTCATTCTTCAGTGAGGTATTTACGCCTTTGAGGATCAGAACATCGTCCGGTCCTAAAAATTGTCTAAACCTTTCAAGGCAAAGAAGAAATTCAAATTTGATAGGAGATGGTTGGATAGTGATGAGATTAGAAGTGTAATACAAGAAGGTTGGAATTCTCCTGAATTACCTTTTGATGTGAATATTATGTCTCATATTGCTAGTTGTCGAAAGATTCAACATCTGGCTCTAGGAGTGGAAAGATTCAGCAGAAAAGATTAAGGAACCAATATGAACCCAAATAGATCGAACCAGGTTAACCCAGATGGTGGTATGACATAGCTGGGTGAGAACGGAAACCCCATCGTGCAGAATATCGGGTCTCAGTAATTCGGTCCCGATGGACATCCCAGCAATCCACCTCCGCCACTGATAGGAACACCAGTGGCACAAACCATTGACATGGATGCCTTATTAAACCTGGTACCTGAAAATTTGTGTAACGTTTTCTCTGTTTTGCTTTAACATGCGCAATGGAAGACCCATACTTAGGGATCAAATCCATAGAGAGCGAGGGCACACAATATATTTTTGTGTTCTAATGATTAAGCTAGGCAAACTATAAATAAGAGGTTTATTGTAGGTTCTATTCCGAAAAGGAAATTATCTAAATTAAGTTAACTGGTTCAAATATGGAAAAGATAGATCTAGGGTTTCAGACAAGTGAATTATAGTGGATAAGATGCATGGAATTATGAATATGCAAGGACCTTAATCACAAATCCAACCTTTTATCATTCCAACTCTCGTATGCAAACAGAGGAGTCTACCGTTGATCGACGGCTAAGACCGAATATCGATCGATGGTTATCGGACATGAAGTTTGTCCGCTAGGTTAATTAAACCAGCTCTCGTATGTATCCAACAACCTAACTCAATGATATTAATTTTGGCACAGAACCTACTCTCGTAGTTGCCCATGTCCTTAGTTCAGGTTTCTAATTAGCTACTCTAGAACACAAACATTAAACACAATTCCAAATATTGATATCTCTTCATCCTAGCAATCCTATTTTCGGGCTAATTCATCAATACCATAACAAACCCTAAATCTAACAACAGAATTACTGATACATAATCATAGAAAGCATGATAAACTGAATAATATAATTATAGAATAAATAATGGGTTCCAATACAAATCTCTGAAGGGTACAGATCTTCTTCCCTAAAGCTACTAAGAAAACCCAAAGCTGTAAATACTTTTTGTAATCTCCCTAAATCCCTCCTTTCCTCTTTTGCCTAAACAATGACAGAACCTTTATATATTAGGTCAAAACTCGTTCAGGGCATTCTCGTAATTTGTCTTGACTTGGGCTTGAAGTCGGCCAATACCTCTATGAGTAGGCCGTCGATCGAAAGCAAGGGTGCTCCGTCGATAGAAGGTCATGCATGTCTTCGACTCTGACTTAGCTGAACGTGAACAACCACTGGATATCTTCTTAAACACTCCAACAAGCTCCATTATCTCCATAATGCTCCAAAACGTACATTGATCTGAAAAGACTCTAAAATATAGTCTAGACACACAGTAGGCTCCAAATAGGGTCCAAATGATGGTCTTAAACTGGTAAATAACAAGGTATCTCAACTCCCCGAGACTTAACATTTTGCTTGTCCTCAAGCAAAACAAAGGTAGATTGTGAAGGAGGTTTGAAAAACGGGGGCTCTTATAATGTATAAGTATGACTATCACCCTACAATATCGCAGCGACGTCGAATAATGTTAATCAAAGAGAAACTTTATATGCCTTATCCTAGTATAGTAACCAAATCCATTCTACCAGAAACTTAACAAATACTAATTTAAATCACCCCTCTACTGATTTCATTTCTTTACATAAATAAAGTGCATGTTTTACCTTGGGAGTATCGATCAAAGGATACATGGACTCAACTCCTGCATGTATAGGTATAGTGTCTTTCATGATCCTTTTCTTTCCTCTTTCCACTCAAAATCTTTTTGAATTTCAAATTCAATGGACAATGATGCTGCTACAATCCATCTTGCCATCTCATTTTTGATTTTTTTTAATACAAAGTTGTAGGCGAATAATGGGGTCATCGGTAATGTACCTACCCCTCGCTTCCAACAATGTGTGATCATTCCTTTGAATTAGAATAATGGGGTCATCGGCAATGTACCTACCCCTCTGCATCTCTGGAAATAATTTCAATCTTTTCTATTATAGATCCTGAAAAGAAAGAGAGAAGGGAAATCGGAAATACACAGACTACTACCTTACAGACTTGCAGAAGGAATCCAATCCGATGTATACCAAGCCCCAAAGCAACCAAAGTAGTCAATATTAGGTTGGAGATAAGCTTTGGTTCCTTCAAACTTTCTTAGTAACTGTAATCTAATGGCATGATGATCCATTTTGGCATCTCTAGTAATCTCTGCAATTAACATGTATAAGAATGGTGCTAAAATATGGTTAGTCAATAAATAAGTTCTGATCATAATCCCCTTCTTGACTCTATAAAAGAAATTTGAAAAACTTAATAGATAAAAGCTCAAAATAGATAAAAGCATCAGCGAACATCCCCCAGACTTGAATAACATTGTCCCTAGTGATATCTCTTCGGGACTGGTTAATAAAAACTAAATTATGAGTAAAAGGTTGAGAGGAAGTCGAGGTTACCAAACTCCATTAGGAGTGTCGATCGATTGTCAGTTGTGAGTTTCGACCGATGGTTATGTTCTGGTGTCGATTGATGCTGGTTTCGAACTGTTTTGCTCCTCCTTTCAAAACCTAAACTAATTAAACAAAAACTATAACTAATAATTAGATAATTAAAAATCAAAATAAAACTTACTACATAGTGGGTTGCCTCTCACTCGGAGCTTGGTTATAGTCTTAAATTCGACGTTTTGACTTCTGAACTAGGAAGGTGGTTCATCAAACCAATGTGGAAAGCAAGTATCCACATACTATCTCTTCGTCTCAAACAATGCACTGATAAAGCCTCTTACAGCCTCATCTGCTCTGGTTTGCTGATTTTCCATCTTCCTCTGAGCAAATGCCAATCTGCTCATCCTTTCTTCGAGTGCTTTGAATGCATCCCGTCAGGATGTTAAGTCTGGCATATGTGGGATCTGAAATATCATCAAAACTCTATACTATCCCTCATTAAGTCTTGAGAAAAGTAAAGTCCATCAAGCTTGTCTTGTAAGAACACCTATGTTACCTGTCCCTGCCCAGATGCTGCGTTGTGATGCCATCGATCGTTGCTTAAATGACTTCCTCACCCGATGTTTGATACTATCCCTCATCAACTGTTTATTTCTTGGACTTGAGACCTTGTCAACTTGGATCTCTCGGGGAAGGAGTTGGTCTTTTTCATCTCTATTTGGATTTGCTTGGATTGTTTCTCCAACTTTGAATGTGTTTTTTGGTGCGCATTGCAGGGCTAAACCGGCTCTGGTGTGGATGTTTAATTCCTTCATCGAATTCAGTATAACTTTTCTCAAGAGGTCAGCGATAGTTCAGCTTGATCAGCCTTCTCTTCTATGACCATTGTTTGTATTTATCGAAGGTTTCCAATGCTAAGGCTAGTGACTTATCATAGGATGGTGTTTCAGATTTCTTTGATCTTCTGGATGACTTTGATCTTGTGGATGTGATGGTGGTGGTGTCATTGAGTGCTTCGGATTGGGTTTCACGGATGTGTTCTATGTTTTGTTTGTATCAATAGGCACCATGTCTCTTATGGGGTTTATTCTTGGTAAGCTCTTCTCACTCATCCTTTGGGTGTTTTGTTGAATTGTTCATTTTGAAGCTTTGGTGTCGTGATGTTGTTTCATTCCTTAGTGTTAACCGACGGGTTTGTCCGGATTTACTGGTAAGGGACTGTGGAGCTTTAGCTCAATCGCGTTGTGTCCTTGAGTAGTTGATTGTTAATTGTCGTCTCGACGACTACTCGGGTGGAGATCCATTTTCTCGTGGCTTCATTCTGAAGAAACTTGTTCTTAAGTGGCAATTTCTCCTGCTTGTTGGAATTTGTTTAGGAGCATTGCCATTATTTCAAATAATTACAACTCCAACAATTTCTCTCTCATTCTAGAATCTAGTTTCGACTTTCTTCGCTCCTTTTATGATTTTGTATCTGTCCCAGAAGTTCTTAGTTCTGTTTCCTTCCTTTTATGTAGTGTAGGTGTTCTATGTTGGACAACAATAGATGTAATACAATAAAATACAGAAAGCAAAAAAGTTGTAAACGATTAAGAGAAGACGCTAGACTCAGGAAAATCCGTAGGTAAACATTAATTGATTGTCGATCATGGCAATTCTCTCAAGTAACCATTTTAAAGTTTTTTTTCACCAAAAGAGCCTCCAAAGAAGAAAATGACCAAAAAGAGACAAAAGACCATTCTATCTTTCCTTGTTATATATATATATATATATATATATATATATATATATATATATATATATATATATAATTATTTAAATAAAAACATATAAAAATAATAGTTTTCGATTTAGATGTTTTCAAATTTAAACTTTTTATAGTTTTATTTATTGTTTTTTATAAATATTTCTTTTTCAAATTTTCTTTTTGAAATTTGAAATGCTTTTAAAACTATTTTAAAATTTTCTGTTTTGAAATTTTTAATATTTATTTTTTAAATTTCAAAAGCTCACCCCCTCCCCTTAGACTCCACCTCTCAAATCTAAACCTTAAATCTAGATTAGTTAATCCTCAGGGTATAAGTGTCTAGTTACCCTTTTATGAAATCTTTTTTGGTCATTTTCTCCTTTGATGTTTTGGTGAAAAAACCTAAAAGGTCACTATAGGGAATTTCTCTATCAAGAAATTGCTAAAATGTTATTAAGAACAATTCTTGAACTCAATCAGAGAATTCAAACTAATCAACTTTCATTGCAAAGGTTATCTATGTCTATATCCTAAAATTCTAAATTTCTTTTTAGATTCAGTTAGTACAGACAAGCATTCAAAACATCTTTGATAAATTCACAAAATCTCTTAATCAAACTCTTTGCATATAGGTATTTTGCTCATCTAGAATAATTCAAACATTGAATAAGACTTTATGTCAACCTATTATTTTTAAATCTTATTCTATGTTGTCAATCAAGAACTATCATTAAGAGCAATCCATATGAAAGATATAATATAACCCTAACAGTTCTATCAATTTAACAATTCATTAATACTTTGAAGAACCCTAAATTAAACAGCTGATTAACTCAAATATGATAGCAGAAACAAAAATCATGTTGTGAAAATTGCATAAATAAACCAAAGATAGAAATAAGGGAGTTTGAAATCTTCTCTATACAACGAGTTCTGATATGTCTCTCCAAAAAGTCTCCAATAAATCGTAATCTAAACAGTGACTTTGAAATAGTAAATATAGGTTGAAACACATAAGGGACTTTCTTGAAACTACTAGAAACTTTAGGTTTTTCTTAAATTCTAGAAACTTAATAATAACTCGTCGGTTTTCTTGGTCATGATGGGTGTCGACCAACACCAAGGGTATTGTCCCTCGAAACCATGCTAAAATCTGGATTTCAACTTGATATTTTCATCTCCAGTTTTCCTTATGCTCAAAAGTGCTTCATGATCTCTATTCTTGTCCAAAACGTACCTAAATTTTCAAAGATTCCAAAATTACTAGAAACATATAATAAAGACTCTAAATTAGGACTTATATCATGGTCAAAAACCTATAAAACCATGATATGTCAACAATCAGAGCCACAAACATATGCGGAGGCGAGATGAACCGGTGACAAAGTAAGAAAAAAGATAAAGGAGATTGGGGCACGCCTCCGGTGGTGGAGAGCTGCCAAAGCAACCGGATGACATATATATTTTTTTTCTTGGGAGAATTTTAGTGAAAGAGAGAATACTCCTCTTATAACTATAGTTTTCATTAGAATTTTTTTCTATTAAAAATAGTTTTCCGTTTCGAAATGCGGATCAAAATCTTGTAAATTTTTGAAACTAATGATGACGATGTTAAAACATCTCCAATGCACATCTCATATTTTCTTCTAAAACAAAAATCTTTATTATAAATGTGGCTTTGCTCCAATGTATAACTCTATAATAGAGTTCTCTATTTTAGAGTAAAATATAAAAAAAATATTCCTTTTGTTTCTATATTTAGGGATTAAAATATCATTCTTTATATTTTCCTCTATAAATTGATGAACTCTATGATAGAGGCATATATTGGAGCCAGTTCACTTCTATAATAGAGATTTTTTATTTTTTAAAAAAGTATAGAGATAAAAATAGCAGTAGACTGAAGACGGTATTAAGGATTAGATACAAACATAAATGTTAGGGATGATAGTGTAATTAACAGGACGAAACTATACGAATGTGAAAGTCGAATATGGTCGAACCAAAAATGAACGGGTGACTAGAGAAGATCCCGCAGGTTGTTGGTTCGCAAACCGACCCCATATGTTACCATTGTAGGGTTATAAGACTACTTTAAGTTATCACTTGTGTTTGGATCAAAGCTTAATTGTAAGTCTCGTATTTTCATTTTTTCTTTGACCAATAGAAAATAAATACACAACTTGATAAATTTAAATTGAAAAAGTTTAAACTCATACATAAGTATGTGGAACTAAAAGTTCTCCTAACACAGCCAAAACACAACATCGGGAACATCTGCCTCCTGCCAACTATAAAAACAGACACCACAAAAAAAAAATACAGGGATTTGGAAAAAATACTCAAACTTGAATTTGAATGTGAATATATACTTAAATTCAATCAAATGCAAAATTAACTTAAAATAATTATAAATTTACAACTATCTCTTTATGACCAAATAAAAAACCTATAAACCTTTTTATGATTATAGCCCTTGGCAGTCTTATCTAAAAATGAAGTCTTTTGCCAGAAGATTTTTCGAAAAGTTTAATCATATAAATCTCCAAAATAATTTATAAAATTACGAAAAATATTTTAATGAAAAATAAATTGAAACCATGCAGACATAAATAATTTCAAAACATGTAAATTTTAAATTAATAAAATTGAATTGTTTGTCCACATAAATGAGTGAATATTGTTTTTAATTCATTATTGTCCATTAGTTAGGGTTTGGTAACATATGTTCAAGTAATGTTGGTATTCTTGGGGTTAGATTATGAAATTTTAATTTTTGTTTTTAAATATAATTTCATATATAAATTTTTATTTTGTATATATTAAAAATTTATAAGTTGATTTTAGGAAAAATGATTGCTGGCTACCAGAAGTATTGACCACCACATGGCTAACTATATAGACTAAAATAATGTATATTTAGCTACACAAAATATATGTTATGCATGATAACATCCTTCAACTTAATGATGTTCACGAGCTAAATTTTATTAATCTAAAAAGTGACGTGGACGTCAGAGACATTAACTAAGTTTAATTTTTTCGTTGATCAATCAAAATATGACCCATCCGACCATATTTTAACTAAAATTTGACTCATCGTGACAAAAGAAAAAATCAAAGAATTAATTAAATTACACTCTTGTAGATCGAATTTTAATTGATGAACGGGAGAATTAAACGAAGTTAACGTCTCAGACGTCCATATCACGTTTTGGATTAATGAAATTAAGCTTGTGATATTAACTACATAATATCATTAAGTTTGAGGATGTTGTCAAGTATAACATATACATCATGTAACTAGATATACATTAGTTTAATCTACACGGCTAGCCATGTGGTCAATACTTCATTTTTCTTTGATTTTATGTTTAATGAATTGTTTTTTATTACTAGCTAGTTAAAAATTTGATTTTAGAGTTTAGAGGTAGAAAACTTCTTTAAAAGTCTGCAAATTTATTCACTAGCAGATTCCTTCGGGAGCAGATTTCTTCAGAAGTCTTCGAGTTGCAAACTTTTTGAAAAGCCTTTTGTACCAAATTTTTAACCAAACTGAAATTGTTGTATCTTTATATAAAAAAAATTGTTTCACATTCTCTCACTTTTACTTAAATGGCTAAAACAAAGATATAATGTTTTTCACTCTAAAACTATCTAACCTATCTCTAATCTCTTTGAACTTTATGACACTAAACAAAGATATAATGTTTTATCTTCTTTTTTTTTAGGTTTTTAATTTTATGGTTTTATCTTTCTCTCCTAAAAAGGTAGATCTATAAATTTTAGATATGCACTTTTGTGTGTGTTTGTGTGTCAGATTCAAATGAAAACGTGATTGTTTTCAAAATAAGTGTTGGATATGTATTTTGGAAATGTGATCTAATGTAATTTTTATTTATTACTTATGCTTAAAAGTTTTAGTTTTGAAGTTTTCTCTCTTTTGAAGTCATTTTAACGTTTTTGGATATGCATGTTTTTCATATCCATAGACAATATCAAACTTCATACTTCATTGGCATACTTCTCCAGAAGACTTCTAGAGATGTGTTCTGGAGAAGTCTGCTATGCAAACTGTCAAAACTGGAAAGATTTTAAATTTTACCAATTTTGTTTTTTTTTTGTGTGTGTCAAATCTAAATAAAGTTATAGACTTATCTCAGTGTAATTATTTTCTTATTATTGTATCTAAAATTTGTATTTTTATGGTTTATCTTTTTCTAAAAAGTAAGATATAGGTCATTAATTTTTGATATATTCATTTCTTGTGTGTGTTAAAACCAAAAAAAAAAATAGATTTAAAAGCATTGTGATTGTATATTTTTGTGTTATTATTTAATTGTGAAAGTTCTAGTTCATATAATAAAAAGTATACTTTTTTGTGTGTTAGATTAAAATAAAAATATACATTAATTATTTTAATTGTTTTCTTCTTATTAAATCTTAGAAGTTTATTTTATGGAAACTTTCTCTGTTTTAAATTATTTTAAGCATTTTTAGATATAGAGATTTTTCAGATATGAAGACTACATATTGGACTTCACAGTAGACTTCTTAAGCATATTTCTCGAGTAGACTTCACCGTGAATTAAACGGGAAACTGAAATTTTAAATGAAATTTACCGTGATTTAAAAGAATTATGCTAATTGTAGACTTCTCTTGAATTCTTCTAATTTTTGGTAAAATTTCAATGAAAATCTTAGTTCCCTCTTAGGTTTAGGAAACTTTTTTATATATATTTTACATAATATTGTAAATAATACATCCACCTTTTCTCCGATCTTTTTTTTTTTTTAAATCTTTGTCTAATGTATTCATTCCTTCAAGTCTTATAATCATAAACTATTGTCTTCATTGTAATTTTTTTTTGAAGACTATGGTTCTGCAATTTAAAGGGGAGGCTTATGTGTTGTCTGCTATCAATTTGTACTATGGATGATAATGATGATAACAAGTTATAATTATTATATATAGATTTATAATAAAATAACATTTGATACAAGTTTAACATAACAAAGTTCAAACATAATACACTATTAATATCACATAAGTTTAATAAAAAACATAATGTTAAACATCTAACACTGCAAGTTTATTAAAACTTGAATACACATGAATTAACAAGAACATCTTAAAAATTCAGTTTATATAGGGAGACAATGCAAGTTTTTTTAAAAACTAACAGAAAAGGCTTCACAAGAAGTCTATTCTCGTTATCTAGAAACATAAATAAATATAAAATCGTTAATCTCATAATTATAAAAAGCTTAAGTTATAAATTTCATTCAAGAGTCTTAATACTGAAAATACACATGAATTGACAAAACAAATCTTAAAAATTATTTTTAAATATGAAAAATGCAAGTTCTTCCAAAAGTATAACTAAAACATGTGTTAGAAGTCCGATTGATTGATTCGATTACTAAAACTAACTTGAAAAGTCTTCTTAAAAAATCTTCTATGATTAACTAGAAACACAATAAATATTAATATTGCTAACTTCATAACTATAAAGAATTAAGTTACAAATTTCATTCATTATTTCCAATATGGAAAAATACAGATGAATTACCAATAAAATCTTAAAACGTTATTTAAATTTGGAGAAAATGGAAGCTTTACGAAAATTAACGAAGAAGTCTTCTCCTAGGAAACTACTCTATAAGTTTTCTGTTTAGGTTAGTTTTGCAATTGCCAAATTTACAAAAGAGAGTTCTCAAGAAGTCTGATCAATCAGCATACTTCTTAAGAATCTCCATTTGTAAATTATTGGTTTTATATTTGTATGTAAAATTTTTTATTTGTTAGAGAAAACTCCTACATAAGTCCCTTATGATAATCAGGTTAATTTTGTAATTGAAAAAATATTTGTTGAATTTTAACTTTTTTTATAGAAGTCTTCTTGAAAAGTTTTCTTATTGTTACGTGAAGTTTTTAAAATATCACAAGAATTCTAAGTAGGTTAATTTAGCAATTGATCATGTTTGACTTTATAAGAAAAGAATTCTAGAGAAGTATTCTCTTGGAAGACTGCTATAGAAATATTCTTTCAAAACCAAGGGTTTGACCATAATCTCAAAATAAAATGAAAAGATAATTCTCAAAATATCTATTTCTCAAGAAATCTTTTAATTATTTAATTTTACTATTAAATGTTTACTTTATTTATTGTCAGTTTTATAACCAAACTACACAGACGTCTTTGCTTCTCGGGTGGCTCGCAAGGGGGGGGGGACTATTGGTATGTGAATTCTCATCAACTTTGAAAATTTTGAATTTTCATTGTTATTGATTCATGGATTTTAAAAATCTTAATAGAATTCATTGTTATTATCTTTAAAATGCATTCAATCCTTTATTATTTAATAATTTTAGTTATTATTGATTCTTTAATTCTAAATAACTCTAGTGTTGTCGATAGATGAATTCTATTCATTTTTACTCACAAGACTCAACTTTCAAAATATCATATGTAGCCATGAGATTTTTAAAATCCATATAATTAAAAACTACAAAACAAAAAAAATATTCTTACTAAATATCTATTGCACCTTCGATCCAAATTATATGTCCATTACATTTTATATGTGTTTTAAATTTTTAAATATATTATTTTATCATTAATTAATAAAAAACTAAAATAACTTATTAATTACTAAACAAATAAAATATTCATCTTATCATATTAGCATAATTTTTTATGTTTACTATTATTTTCTTTTAACTAAAACATGTTTTGAAATCAAAACAGATAATCATGGTATATGTAGATTTATATATTTCTTTACACAAAGAATGATAGAAAAGTGGTAATACCAATTCATAAAATATATACCAAGTTAAAAATACTATGATCAAAATTTTAAAATCAATTTATACTTATTTTCACAATCTACATAGCTTTTAAAATCTATCAACTCTTAAAATTCATAAATTCTACATAAATTCATCTCCCAATAATGTCCCACTATTATTTTCTTTTAACTAAAAACATGTTTTAAAATAAAAAAAATAATCATGCTATATGTAGATTTATATATTTACTTTACCAAAAAGAAGGATAGAAAAGTGGTAATACCAATTCATAAAATATGTACCAATTAAAAATATTATGATCAAATTTTATAAGTCAATGTACATATACTTTCACGATCTACATAACTTTTAAAATCTACCAACTCTTAAATTCATAAACCTACATAAATTCATCTTCCAATAACCCCCCCCCCCCTCTTTAAGAAGACTTCTAAAGAAGTGTTTGAGTAGAAGACTTATGAAGAAGTTTGTGAGTAGAAGACTTTTCGGAATTCTTCTTTGGAAAAGTTAAATTTCTCTTAAACTTTGGTCAATTGCACAACTAACCTGCTTATCAGAGAAAACTCTACTCGACTTTTTTTTTGTTCTAAATAAAAGTTAGAAGACTTCTACAAAATTCTTCTATGAAACACACACAAAATAGTCAATTAGAAAACAAACATATGTATTGATTAGAAGAGTTCTCTAGAAGTCTTCCCAATAGAAAAGACTTCTAGAGAAGTTTTTTTTTGAAAAACATATCTAAAAAAGTTCAAATATCATTTTATCGAATGAAAATATATTTTATTCCGGCTCTTTGATTTCTTTTTAGAATCTACAAAGAGAAACAATATTATTTCATTACTTGAATTTTATCTTAGATAAACCAAATAGAGAAAAAAATAAATTCACATATTGATCAATCACACATATATATAACATATTTAATTTTTTTCATTTCTAAAAAAACTAAAGATCATGTTTCCACATTTCAAAATGTTTCATTTCCGTATATCCATTTCCAAATATCAGTTTTAAGGTAAATGCAATCTAGATCATAATCTTTGTTGGTTTTGGTGTTAATTAATAAATGTTAAAATATAGTAGTTATATTTTAATACAGTTTCGATTTCTTCATTTTAATAAGTTTGTAAAAGAACATTTTCCTTCATTTAATCAAGGGAATTTTGCCAAATATTACACAAAAATATAGTCAAACTTGAATCAAATACAAAAGTAACTCAAAAAGCTAGTGAAATTACAACCAACCCTTTTATGACCAAACAAAAAAACAGAATTCATTTTTACGAATATAACCCCGTAAAGTCTTCTGAGGTTTTGTAAATCTTCTGAGGTTTTGTAAATCATCTAAGGTTCCAGAAAGTCTTCTCACATATTAGATCTTAAAAATAATTTATAAATTTTATAAAGATATTTTGATTTGGAAAAAAATTGAAATCATGAATTATAAACATTTGTAAATGATATAAATTAAGATCTAATAAAATTAAATTGTAACATATATGTTTTTAGTTTTGTGTATATTAAAAACTTTTAAATTTTATTTTAGTAACATATGTTGGAGATGTATGTATTCTTAGGTTTAGAATTTGGAGCTTAGCTTTTTTTTTGAAAAATTAAATTTTGACTTACATGAGTTATATTATTGTGTATATTAAACATTGTTAAAGTTGATTTTAAGTTTTATGAAGTGTTTGTTTCTTAGTTAGTTATTTTGAGTTTACGGTTCATGTGACTTAAGTCTTCCAACAAATAATGGACTAGTCACAGAAGTCTTATGAGCGAATAGTAAATTTAGGATCTAGAAGATTTTCAAGTAAGTCTTTTGAATCAAAAATATTTAATTTTATTAGAATTTTTGTCTCTTTATATAAAGAAAAATGGGAAAAGTTGCTAAAAATGACTCAAAACTTGATTTCAAATGCAAAAGTATCCCAAAAGGCTAATGAAAATACAATAAATTACTTATGAGCAAACAATAAAATTGTAATCAATTTTACCATTATAACATTTTCGCATGAGAAGTCTTCTCTGAGAAGACTTCCTTATAAGTCTTCTCTGAGAAGACTTCCTTATAAGTCTTCTCTGAGAAGACTTCCTTATAAGTCTTCTCGTACACTTAACCTTAAAAAATAATTTAATTTTTATAAAAAAAAATATTTTTATGAGGAAAAATTGAAATCATGTAACTATAAACATTAATAAATGATGTAAATTTTAAAATACTAAAATTGGATTATTTCAACATAGATGAGTGAATGTAGATTGAGTCATGATAGTCTTTGGTTTAGGTTATGGTAACATATGTTGTAGTATTTTTTGTATTTTTAGGGTTAGATTTTTGAATCTTATTTTTTTTTTAAATTGTTGACCTATATGTGTTTACTTTTGTATATATTAATCACATTATAAGTTGATTTTAAGTTTAATGAAGTTTTTTTTGCTATTTAGTTAGTTATATGATTATAAGGTTTTGGAAGATTTCCAGAAGACTTCATAATGCACTAGAAGACTTTCTCAAAGACTTCCCGCTTAAATTTTAGTAGATTTTAAGTTTCCCACCTAATGCGAAGTCTTCCAAAAGTCTTCGAGAAGTCTTCCAAAAATCTTCAAGAAATCTTCTCATGTATTAGATTTAAAAATAATGTATACAAATTATAAAAATATATTTTTCTAGGGAAAAGATCTAAATAATGTAAGTATAAACATTTCTTAATGATGTTAGTTTTTCTAAAATTGAATTATTTACATCATAGATAAATGAATGAAGATCTAGTCATGATAGTCTTTGGTTCAATTTTGATAACATATGTTATAGTATTTTTTTATCTTTAGGGTTAGATTTTGGAATCTTATTTTTTTTTAAATAAATAAATTTTCTCTATATGTTTTTACTTTTGAGTATATTAGTCACTTTATAAGGTTATTTTAAGTTTAATGATTTTTTTGCTATTTACTTAGTTATTTGATTATAGAGTTTTGAAAAAAAATTCAGAAGACTTCATAAGAATTCTTCTAACAAATGATGTACTAGAAGACTTATATGTAAATCTTCCATGCGAATATTAAATCTAGGGTCTAGAATTATTTTCTATAAAGAAAATTTACAAATTCTCTATAAAGAAAATTTACACATTCTCTTCCTCTCAAATGGCTGCAACAAAAATTCAATATTTCTCACTCTAAAATTCTCCAACCTCACTCTAACCTATTTAAACTTGAAAACCCCTAACTGTATATTCATTTCTTATTTTTCTCTTATCAATTCTCACTAAATTATTTTGGTTTTGCAGATTTTTTATTACATGGTTCTCATCTTTCACTCCCTTAAAAGTAGATATATACCTTTGAATATGTATTTTTGGTGTGTTTTATATGTTAGATTCTAAAAAGTTGTATATTCAACTTAATGTAACAAGGTTAAGTGTATGACATTTTTGATTCCTCTTTTGTGTATGTGACAGTGTTCAATGGTTAAAGGTCTGGTCTTTTCTTTTTGATATGAAGGAGAAGAAGATAACACAATATTTTATGTAGGTGAAACCTCTAGAGGCATTAATAAATTTAAAGGTTTGACTTTTTGATTCATCTTTTGTTTTCGATAGTGTTCTTTGGATAAGAATCTGATCTTTTCTTTTTGGTATGAAGAAGAAGAAGCGAATACTTAGAAAGACTTCAGAAGACTTCAAAAGATTTTTTAAAAGACTTTTCAGAAGATTTCTCAGAAGACTTACTGGGAAGTCTTCTAATGCATTTTATTTTGGAAAATTTTCCATGAAGTCTTCTAATGCATTTGTAATTCTTTTGTTTATAGTATGCTTAATGAGTATTATGTGTACTCTTTTAATTATAAATTATTTTGTAATTTTGAAAATATGTTAATGAAAATAATTAGTAAATATGTCTATGTCTACAATATTATTTTTTAAAAGTGCTTGACATTATTGAAACTACATAACAAAAACATTTTAACCATACTACCCAAAACAACATAAAAATTAGTTAAATTTACTACAAACTAAGAGAAAAGACTTCTCAAGAAAACCTAGTCAAATTTACGAAAGATCAAACAATACATAAGTTTCACTAGAACAAGTTAAGTATCTCAGAAGACTTTTGGAGAAGTCTTCTCTTAGAAGATTTCTGGAGAAGTCTTCTCAGAAGTGGAAAATTTAAGCTGGAAATAAAAATTTAAGCAGAAAACTAAAAATTTAAGTGAAAAATACAATTTCAAATTTCATAAAAAAATTAAAAAAAGTATAACTTAATTTTTAAGTGAAAACTACAATTATAAATTCACCAGAAAGGGTCAGTGGTGTAAAAGTAACCAACGGAGACTTCTTGTGACAGTGAGAAGACTTCATTAAACAGTAAAGAAGACATCCCTAGAAGTCTTCCTAGAGAAGACTTCCCTAGAAGACTTCTTGGGAAGTCTTCTATAAAAAGTAAAATTTCTGACAAACTTTGGTCAATTGCAAAATTAACATGTTTATCCGAGAAGACTTTTCGGTTCTCCCTCTTTTTTTGTTGTTAACAAAGGAAAGGTAGAAGACTTCCCTAGAAATCTTCTACAAAACACACAGAAAAGGTCAACTGCAAAACTAAGTTATGCATTGACCAGAAGTCTTCTCGTAGGAGAAGAATTCTAGAGAAGTCTTCTTCACGAAAAAATCTGGAAAAAATATCAATTTCATATTTTGAATCCGTGAGATGACTTGTTTAGCTTTTCTAAACTCATAGCATTTCACTAAGAATGCTACCAACTCATTAACGACCAAGAATCATGAGTTTCAATGTCTTTATGAACCTTACAAAGTTTGAAATCAAGATCTTGATTTTTTTGATGCATTTTTAGAGAAAGTGAAAAAGATGTGGTTTGTGTGGATAACAAATGAGAAAAGAAGAGAAAAAAAATCAATTTTTATGCATTAAGAGCTTCAAATTGGTTGTTCATGGTGGTTGGTGTATTAATGGCAATGACAATATTGTAAATACTTGATGAAGATGAGGATGATAGAGTAGAACACTCATTTAATAAAAAAAGTAATGGCATTTTCATGAATAACTCGAATTCTAGAGTGAATAAGGCAAATGAAAGTTCCAATCCTTTAAAAAGTAATGGCATCTTTCTCACTAATTTATTTTATTTTTCCAAGTTTTTTATTACATGGTTCTCATCTTCCACTCCTTTAAAAATAGATCCATAAATCATATTTTTTTCTTTTGGTAACATCTTATTTCTTAAAGCTCTTACATTTTGAAAACATTTTTGTTATTTTAAGTTCTTACCTTATTTTTAAAGTCTTTCAATATTTTGAAGTCATTTGAATGTTTTTGGATGTGCAGGTCTTTCGGATCTGAGACAGACTTGGAAGACTTCCAAGGAAGTCTTCTCAAAAGTCTTCTAACATTTAATACACTAGAAGACTTCAAAAAGTCTTCTGACGATGTTCTCCCATATCTCCTCTTTCATAACAGTTCTTAGCGTTTTCGTAAGTCTTCATTGCGGAGTTTTGGTAAGTCTCTGGTTGCTTAAAGCTCTTACATTTTTGCAAACTTAAACTCTCCAACTTCTTTTAAGTCTAAGAACTTGAAAACACCAAACTTATTATTAATTTATCGTTTTTGTCTCATGTCTTTCTCACTAATTCATCTTATTTTGCAAGTTTTTTATTACATGATCATCATCTTCTACTACTTAAAAGATAGATCTATTTTTTAGATATGTATTTTTGTGTGTTTTAAACGTTAAACCTATCTCATCTTCCCATCATTTTTCTATTTTAAAGCCATTTGAACGTTTTTGGATTTGCAATTTTTTTCAGATTTGAGTTAGACTTTGGAATACTTATGGAATGTCTTCACGGATGTCTTCTAACATATAATGTGCCTCACAGAGTCTTCTCCCATGTCAAGTGGAGTCCAAACTTGTTATTGTGGAGGAATGATTGATATACCTTGTAATTTACCAGTTTTAGACTATCATTTGGATCATATTTGGAGTCTAGGATGTGTGTCTAGACTGTGTTTTAAAGTCTTTTCAGGTCAATGTATGTTTTGGAATATTATAGAGATAATTGGGCTTGTTATAGCATTCAAAGAAGATATCTAGTAGATGTCCACAATCAGCTAAGTACGAGTTGAAGTTAAGCATGACCATCGATCAACGGAGCATCCTTGTTGTCGATCGACAGCCTACTCGCAGAAGTATTGGCCGACTTCAAGTCCAAGTTAAAATAAATTATGAGAATGCCCCTAAACGAGTTTGACCTAGTTTATAAAGGTTCGACCATTGTTTATGCAGAACAGACACACATACACAGAATAAACAAAGGTATTATTTACAGCTTTTAGTTTTCTTAGTAGTTTAGAAGAGAAGATATGTACTCCTTTAGAGATTTGTATTGGAACCCCATTATTTATTTTATGCATTATATTATTCAGTCAATCATGTTTTCTATGATTATGTCTGAGTAATTCTCCTGTTAAGTTTAGGGTTTATAATGGTATTGTTGAATTAGCCCCAAAATAAGATTAGTAGGAAGAAGAAATATCAATCTTTGGAATTGTGTTTAATGCTTGCGCTCTAGAGTAGCTAACTAAAAACCTGAACTTAGGATATGCACAACTACAAGAGTAGGTTCTGTGCCGGAATTTATTCCATTGAGCTAGGTTGTTAGATACATACGAGAGTTGATTTAATTAACCTAGCGGACAAACTTCCTACCTAATTAGCGTCGATCGACACTCGGCCTTAGCCGTCGATCGACGGTCTACTCCTTTGTTCGCATACAAGAGTTGGGAAAAGAGGGGGCCAGACTAGTTAATTAATGTCCTCGTATATTAATAATTTCATGCATCTTATCAACTATAATTCATTTGCCTGAAACCCTAGATCTATCATTTTCTATATTTGAATCAACTTTACCTATTTATACAATTTCCTTTTGGATAAACTTACAATAAACATCCTATTTATAGCTTGCCTAGCTTAGCCATTAGGAATACATAAATCTATTGTGTGCCCTCGCTCTCCGTGGATTTGATCCCTAAATACTACAATTAGACCTCTCATGGAAATAGTAGTTTGTAGGGTTAATATGATAGATTGTCAGCTTTAAAATAAACATTAACTCACACGCTATCAAATTTGGCATCGTTACTGGGGAGCAAGGATCGCCATTAGATTTATTTTATAGGGTTTAGTCTAGTTTTTTTTTCTTTATTGCAAGTTACTAATAATTTATTTTTCTTGTCTTTCAGGTGCATGGCCAGCAGTACCAGAAGCAATAAGAACAAGAAATCACTCTTCTCAGATCCCGTTGCAATCAAACGTTTTATCCACAAAAAATACGAAAATCATCGATCGACAGTAGCACTCAACCGCCGATCGACACTCCTTCACGACCAACATCGATCGACAATACCCACACAGCATCGATCGATGGTAGTTCGCGAGTTCAGATGGTTACGAATTTAGTTGTGGTTCGAGATGAGGAAGGAGACCTGAATGACCTTGAAGGTCATCAATGTAGTGCAACATGTCTGAGAATTGATGATCAAGGGGCTGTAATCTCTGAACCAGAAGTAGAAGCAGATGTTACAGTAGCTCGACCTTAAGCTGTCGCCCAAGCTGCTCAACGGACACTGGCAGACTATAATCGTCCAAACCATTTCTATGCTAACAGATCCGCTATTCATCCTCCAGCTTTCCAGAGGAATGACTTTGAGATCAAACCGTCCTTCTTCGCACTTATTGCGCACACACCCTACCATGGATTGCGACATGAGCATCCCATGGATCATCAAGAGAGATTCGAGGATCTAGTATATGCTATTGAAGCCAATGGAGTCCCTGGGGACTATCTATTTTGTAAGCTGTTCAAGTACTCACTTGTTGGAGAGGCTTCACATTGGCTTAAGAAGCTACCACCATGATCTCTGACATCCTGGACAGACATTACGAATGCGTTCCTGCGAAATTTATTTGATGATGCGCGAGCAGAGGACTTGAGAATCAGAATCGCTACATTCACAGATGAACCAAGAGAATCATTCAAAATTTCTTGGTTCAGATTCAAGTCCTACCAGAGAGACTACCCACACCACAGTTTCAACGAGGTGCAGCTGCTTAACAACTTCTTTAGTGGTATTGATCTGCAGTACCAGATGGCTTTAGACACAACTAGTGAAGGAAATTTCAGAACTAGGAGTCCAGAAGAAGCAACAAGGTTGAGAACTTGGCGTCTAGTAATAGCACCAAGAACACCGAATATGAGAGGAAGAAATCAACTCCATCTTTGAGCAAGCAGATAAATGAAGTCAAAGCAAAGCTGGATAGTGTTTAGAAAAGAAGAAGCACCCCGTCAGTGTATTGATAGGTGATAATATTTGGCAAAACGTGAAGAGAGAACAGCTCCAGGAAGGATATTTTCATGTAGAAAGTGTTATGTCTTTTGGCAGTTCGCATTGGTGTCGATTGACACCCGAACCTGAGCATCGATCGACGAAACCTTCAAAGTCTGTAGCTTTGTGTGAGTCTTTGAAGATTGATCGATGTATAGTAACATCGATTGACAATCTCCAACGACCTAACTTGTTCATCTACCAAGTCTGAATGCCAACTTATTTGTCAGACCTCCGAGTATGGAGAATCAAGAACAAATCGCTGATACACCTGAGCCAATGACTATTGATACGACAAAAGAAAGTCACCCCAAAAGGAAGCAAAAGATTCCTAAACATCTTCACAGAGTAGCAACTAACAAGTAGATGGATGGTTTTGCCGAAATTAAAGAGTTTTTAAAAATCCTTTAGATACTCAATTTGATGAGGCGTACTATGCTCATAGATTGTGGATGTTTTTCAGGGAATCCAAGGAAACATAAAAGGACATAGAGCGCATGTTCAATGACTTCAGAGAGAAGCTAAAACAAAGGACCACTCTCAAGAAGAAAAATGACACTAGAAAATTTGTGATTCCATGTTTTGTCAAAGGTCACGAGTATCCCAATGCTCTCTGCGATACTGGATCAACAGTCAACATCATGCCTAGAATTATGGCAGAGAAGCTAAGCCTGAAATTGGAACCTTCTAGTGATTCATTCACCTTTGTGGATTGTTCCATAGAGAATTCAGGAGGGATAGCGAGAGACGTTCCAGTGCAGATTTGCAATGCCTTAGTCCCAATAGACTTCCATGTGATGGATATAAAGATTGACTAGAACTCTTCCTTACTCATTAGAAGAGCATTCATGGCCACATGGAAGCTATCTGCGACATGAAGACAAACAGGTTGTATCTCTCCTTGATTGATCCAAATAACTTTTATGAACCTGTTAAAGTCAAGAACAAGACTACTCTGATAGAATTGAATGATGATCAATGTTTGATTGCTACATGCTTATGCAATTACAATCAAGATGAAGAGCCTGCGGACACATCATCGATCAACACCCAACCCTTGGTATCGGTCGACGGTAGCTACACCCAGAACAAGCACGAAACCCACCCAATAGAATCGATCGATACTCAAGATCTAACATCGGTCTACGGTTATGCCATAGATCAGAACGACAAAGACAGTCAAGAAGACATAGTCTACATTAGGCAACAATACCGTGAGATGGCACCAGAGAACAATAACCCAGAATACGATGCTTCCAACTTTGAGGAAGAAGCAGTCAAGTACCATTTTTTGCACTATAAGAGGCTGGAAATTTCAAGGATCCTATGGAACATGGAATGCATCATCGATCGATGGTGACTCAATACCATCGGTCGACGATAATCCGGTAGGATATGATGACGATTTTGGTTATCTCTAACCAGATTAGTTGGGAATTATGAGGGACCTAGATGTATATGCACGAGGAATGGATGGCCAATGGATCAAGGAATCTCTTCGGAAAACAAAAATTGATTGGGGCAGTCAGTTCAGCATCGACCGACGGTAGCACTTGGCCATCGATCGACAGTCATCATGCAGCATTTAGGCAGAGGCTGGTAACAGAGAAATTATTACAAGACAAGCTTGATGGAGTTTACATTTCTTAAGACTTGATGAGGGATAGTATCTACCAGAGTTTGGAGGATATTTCAGAGCCCACAGTTGCCAGGCTTAACATGTTGATGGGATGCATTCAAGCACTAGAAGAAAGGATGAGCATAATGGAGACTGCTCAGAGATGGATGGAAAACCAGGGAACCAGAGCACAAAAAGCTGTGAGAGGCTTCATCAATGCATGGTTTGAGACGAGTTGAGAGTATGTGGAACTTGCTTTCCACATTGGTTTGATGAGCCACCTTCCTAGTCCAGAAGTCTAAACGTCGAGCTTAAGACTATAACCAACCGCTGAGTGGGAGGCAACCCACTGTTTAGTAAGTTTTATTTTTAGTTATTTAGTTATTAATCACGTTTTTTCTTAATTACTTTAGGTTTTCAAATGAGGAGTAGAAAATTTTGAAACAACCATCGGTCGACACCAACACCTCACCATCGGTCGACGGCTTGGATTGTTAACCATCGGTCGACGGCTTAGATGGTTAACCATCGGTCGACGGCTTGGATGGTTCACCATCGGTCGACGGCTTGGATGGTTCACCATCGGTGACATTCAACCCTCACCATCGATCGAAACTCTTTACGGAGTTTGGTAACATCGACTTTCTCTTTATCTTTTACTTATGATTTAGTTTTTCGTAACTGAACCCGAGGGGATATCACTGGGAACAGTGTTATTTAAGTCTGGGGGAGGTTCGCTGATGCTTTTATCTATTTTGAGCTTTTATTTATTAAATTTTTCAAATAGTTTTTATAAAGTCAAGAAGGGGATTATGATCAGAACTTATTTATCGACTAACCACACTAGCACTATTCTTAGACATGTTGATTGCAAAGATTACTAAAGATGCCAAAGTGGATCATTTTGCCATTAAATCACTCTTACTAAGAAAGATTGAAGTAAAAAATAGCTGATCTCCAAGCTAGTACTGACTACTTTGCTTGCTTTGAGGCTTGGTATACATGAGATCATATTCCTTCTGCAAGTTTGTAAGGTACTAGTCTGTGTATTTATGATTTCCCTTCTCTCTCTCTCTCTCTCTCTCTCTCTCTCCCTCTCTCTCTCTCTCTCTCTCTCCCTCTCTCTCTCTCTCCCTCTCTCTCTCTCCCCCTCTCTCTCTCTCTCTCTCCCTCTCTCTCTCTCTCTCTCCCTTGCCCTCTCTCTATATCTATAAGAGAAAAGATTGAGATGATTTTCTGAGATGTAGAGAGGTAGGTACATTACCATTGTTCAAAAAAATATAGATGGCAAGATGGACTGTATAAACATCATTGTCCATTGAGTTTGAGATCTAAAAAGATTCATAGAGAGAAGAGGGTAGAAAGGGACCATAAAAGACTTTATACCTATACATGCAGGTTTGCAGGAGTTGAGTCCATGTGTCCTTTGATCGATACTCCCAAGGTAAAACCTGACTTTATTTTTATGCAAAGAAATAAGATTAGTAGAGGGGTGAGTCAAATTAGTATTTGTTGAGTTGTTGGTAGAATGGATTTGGTTGATATACTAGGACAGGGCATATAAAGTTTATCTTTGATTAGTATTATTCGATGTGGTTGCGATATAGTAGGGGTGATAGTTAAGCTTATGTATTATATGAGTTTCCGCTTTTCAAACCTCTTTCACATGCTACCTTTGTTTTACTTGAGGACAAACAAAAGGTTAAGTCCATGGGAGTTGATATACCTTGTTATATACCAGTTTTAGACCATCATTTGGACCCTATTTGGAGTTTACTATGTGTGTCTACACTGTGTTTAAGAGTCTTTCCAGGCCAAGGTATGTTTTGGAGCATTATGGAGGTAATGGAGATTGCTAGAGCATTTAGAGGACACATCTAGTAGTTGTTCACAATCAACTAAGTACGAGTCGAAGTCAAGCATGACCATCGATCGACGGAGCATCCTTGTTGTTGATCAATGGCCTACTCGCAGAAGTATTGGCCAAATTCAAGCTCAAGTCAAGATAAATTACGAGAATGCCCCTAAACAAGTTTTGACCTAGTTTATAAAGATTATGCCATTGTTTAGGCATAACGAACACAAAAGTATTATTACAGATTTTAGTTTTCTTAGTAGTTTAGGGGAGAAGATCTGAACACCTTCAGAGATTTGTATTGGAACCCCAATATTTATTATATGCATTATATTATTAAGTATATCAGTTTTTCTACGATTATGTCTGAGTAATTCTCCTCTTAGATTTAGGGTTTATAAAGGTATTGTTGAATTAGCCCCAAAATAGGATTGCTAGGATGAAGAAATATCAATCTTTGGAATCATGTTTAATGCTTGCGTTCTAGAGTAGCTAACTAGAAACTTAAACTTAGGACATGGACAACTACGAGAGTAGGTTCTGTGCCGGAATTGATTCCATTGAGCTAGGTTGTTAGATACATGCGAGAGCTAGGTTGTTAGTATACATGCGAGAGCTAGGTTGTTAGATACATGCGAGAGCTAGGTTGTTAGATACATACGAGAACTGGTTTAATTAAACTAGCGTACAAACTTCATGTCTGATTAACCTTGATCGACACTCGTCCTTAGCCGTCGATCGACGGTCTACTCCTATGTTCATATACGAGAGTTGGGACAAGAGAGGTCAGACTAGTTAATTAATGTCCTCACATATTAATAATTTTCTACATCCAATCCTTTATAATTCACTTTCTTTAAACCCTAGATCTATCGTTTTCCATATTTGAATCAACTTTACTTATTTAGACAATTTCATTTTCGGATAAACTTACAATAAACCTCCTATTTACATCTTCCCTAGCTTAGCCTTTAGGAATACATTAATCTATTGTGTGCCCTCGGTCTCTGTAGATTCAATCCCTAAGTATTACAATTTGACCTCCCTTGGCAAGAGTAGTTCGTAGGTTTAATTTGATAGATTGTCTGCTTTAAAATAAACTTTAACCGCACGCTATCAATGATCTATTATAATTATTTTTATGGTCTGTTTTGTGATTTGTAGGTGTACTCTTTTCATTGTGTTTTTTTTGTAAATTTAAAGAGATATTAATAAAAAGAAAATTGGTAAACATGTTCATGTCTACAATATTATCTTGCCAAAAGTACTTAACATTATTAAAGTGATTGATAAAAATTTAATAGCAAAACCTAATAACACAAAAATTAGTCAAATTTACTACAGCTAAGGGATGACTTCTCAAGAAAACTTAGCCAAATTCACAAAATATCAAACAATACATAAGTTCAAAGATATAACAATTTCACTAGAAGTCTTCCGAAAGACTTCTGGGAAGTCGTCTCCGAAGACTTCTCAGAAGACTTCTCAGAAGATTTCTCAAAAGCCTTAAATTTAAAGCGGAAAATTCAAATATAAGCGAGAAATTTAAGCATGAAATTAAAATTTAAGCAAAAAATTAAAATTTTAAGTGAAAATTGAAATTTTAAATTTCACGAAAGTTAAAAAGGTATATCTTATGATCTGAGAAGACACATTAAACCATAGTACTTGATATTCTTGAAGTTACTTAACACTTTTGAAAGTTTAGAACCATATCTTAAAGTTATTTAATAAATTTACAAAAACTAATGTAAAAAACTTCCATGGAGGTCTTCTGGGGTTCCCTAGAAACATTAATAAACATGAATATCGGTAACCTCATAATTAAAACCAATTAAGTTATGAATTTCATTCAGGAACCCCAATATTAACTAATATACATTAATTAACAAGCAAATGTTAGAAAAGTCTTTATAGTTTTTGAGAAAATTAATGTTTACTTAATTTTTATGTAGAAGACTTCCACGAAAGTCGTCCAAAATACGTCTAATGTATTCCATTTAGTTCATTTTTGTTTATCCTAGAATACTTACCGGGAAGTCTTCTAGGATTAACAAATTATTTTTGCAATTAACTGAATTGTGTCAGATATTTGACTTTTTCTAAAAGACTTACATGGAAATTTGCCACCAAAAAATAAAATTTAAATATTATTTTTAACTAGACGAGTTCCAAGTAAGTCATCTCATGTTACTTTTGCAATTGAAAACTAAAACTTAAATATTTAATTTTAATAAGACGAATTCCTAGATAACTTACCAGGAAGTTTTCTTTGGTATTTTTGAAAAAAAAATTAACAAATAAAAGTTGGAAGACTTCCAGAGAGGTCATCTCTAGAAAATACACATAAATTCAAGTGCAAAAGTAACATTTGCATTAACCAGAAGACTTTCGTATAAGTCTTCTACGATCATAAGACTTTCTAGAAGATTTACACGAAAGTCTTCTGACGAATATATCTGGGGAAAAATCAATTTTACTTTCAACCACTGAGATAACTTGATTAGCTTCTCTTATCACACATAATTTCACCACGAAACAGATCCACTTGTTAATGATCAAAAATCATGAATTGAACCTTAAAAAGTTTAGAATCAAAATTTAGAGTTTTTTTGGATGAATATAAAGAGAAAGTGAAAGAAATATAGCTTTTGAGCATAAGAAATGAAATAAGAGAATTGAAATTGATTTTTAGATGCAGAAAGAGCTTCAAATTGTTTGTTCATAGTGGTTGGTGTATTGAAGAAGTGACAAAATTGTAAATACATAATAAAGATGAAGATGATAGTGTAAAATACTCATTTTCGAAAAAAAAAATAATATTTTTTGAATAATCCAAAATTTTAGGATAAATATGGAACATATGAGTTTTAAAA
>CAJHQP010003632.1:0-64876 GCA_905132765.1 Moricandia arvensis
CGACGCCGTCAGAGAGTTAGGATCTTTTGGTAATGGGGCGGATGACTCTATTGTTTAGTCGTTACCATCTCATAACGAATTTACGTCGTCCGTTCTCAAGAAAACGAAGTTCTTTTGAGTAAACTTCCAATGTCAATGCTTGATCGAGAGGGAACAGAGATATAGTTCGATTCAAGTTCGAAAGAGGGAGTAAACGAGGACAAGGTAAATGGTATTGTTTGATCTGACTTGCCGGAACGATTGCAAATCTGGTTGCTCGTGCCACTCCCAACTCATCTGTTGCGAGTTGGGCTTTTCCTAACTCGCCCATACGAGCGAGCTGGTTGGTCCTTTCCCGCCAACTAGCCATATTACGGTGAAGTTGGTTTTGGTTCCAAGCCGTCCAAGCTCGCCCCTATGTCGAGTTTGGGCCTTGTCTAACTCGCGCATATGGGATAAGTTGGGTCGTGCCCATGTGGCTTGATTTTCCTGTTTGACAGCTGGACGTCTGCTTTCGGCCATCTTCTCTGTCCGGATTAGATGATCGAGTGCTTCTAGTTTTTTGGTCGTATTGTCAATTCGGGGATAGCGTTTTACGTGGTGTTTTGATAAGAACTTTTCCTGGCGGACTTAATCTGTGCATTACTGCTCCTTTGTGGTCAGTGGAAGATTGTGGTCCGATTTTCTCCCGTTTCTCTTTTTTCGGCATTTATCTCTTTCTTACACAAAGAACGAATTTCTCAGGAAAGTTTCCGACGTTCGCTTCTGTCTGTGCACCGATCTTTGACCCCAAACAGTGTTACAATATTAACGATAACCAATCTATTTGTTGTACCTATTGGAAAGACCATATGCGTACTTATCTAATGATGGCTTACAATCGGGTGACCCAGCCCAAGTCCCGCCAAAAAGTTTGGATTCTATGTTTCAATAGCCTGGTCCCGGTTAATAAGGCAATAGGTTTTTTTGGACCTGATTTTAAAAGATATCATTAAACTGATAAATTAAATTGAATACCACAATTTAATTTAATCAAAGTTAAATTATCATCTATATGTTTCTAATTTCAAAAATAAAATAATGTCTTACGCTAATAAATCAAATAAACAGTAATAGCAAATCGAAATAAATTTCGAACTCTAAGTAATAGATATTGTAGGATAATATCATGATGTTAATTGGTGATAAAAACATATAAATATAAAATATAGGAATTTTTTTTTCCAATATATATCAGTATAAAATAAATTTTGATTAATAACAATATATCACGCTCATCACGGAAGTTAAATCATCCAACCAAAATATTTGTGTACAAATCAGTGCTTTAAGACATCATTTTGGTAAGAACGATTTTTCTAATCTGTTACTATATCTTCACAATATTCTGTATTTTTAATGATAGCACCATAATTTTGTTTAAAAATGAGTACCTATAATACTAAGCTTATAAATTAAATATAAGTTTTCGGATTTCGGGCCGGCCCTAACCAAACGGACATAAGCTAAAACTAATTAAAAGATCAAATGAACTAAATCCGAAAAACCCGATCAAACATATTAAAGATTTATATAATTAAGCCTAGGCCAGTAATATATAGGTCTGGGCGGGTTTGGCCTGCGGCTTCGGTTCCTAATGACATTTTCTACTGATGGATCTATAGTAGTAGATACTGACAATATTTAAAATTTATATAGCTCATTGTATTAATTTAACTTTCATCTATAAGTGGTAGAAAATAGATGCAGGTAAAGGATGAACAACTTAGAGGCTCGTCCATTTTTTTCATGTCAGGAATGGAAGAAAGGATACGTCCAATAGTCACTGCAGAAAATTTCATGAAACGCGTCTAGTCATATAGATGTTTGGTATCCTTCAACGATATTTATCCTTGTTAAAGTGGTGTTTTAAGAAACTGTTTTAATCAAACTAAACTAAGGCAACACTAACTATTCTCTCCTTCACGCAAAGAGTAAATCAGTCACACAAACTTGTGTTGTATATACTGATGTGCTTAAACTATCTATGAACGAACTCTTCAAACAAGAGATTTGATTAGAGTACTTAGGGAAACTGTATCCCATAGAGATAAAGCTAGGCAGTAAATATTTACTAAGCAAGTAGATAAGAAAGCCGTCAATGAGGTTGTAAATCGATGTGGAACGAAGGTGATAGACTTAGGGTTTTCATTCAAGTTATCAGATACTATATCGATTAGATGCTAAAGGTTTGGTATCCTAGAACTCTGAATGCATAAGCAATTAGTTCCATGCTCTCTGCAAATTAATAATTCAGATGTCTAAGTCAATGTTCCATAGTTGTCGGTGCGAACAAGGAGTGAGCAATCGATTGATAAAGTAGTGAGTGTCGATCGATGCTTCCTCAGACAAGCAATTAACACTCTAGATTGAATCATGTTTTGTAGGTTAACTATAAACCAGCCTTATTCCGTGCGTCTTAACGATACCTAGCTTCAGTCATGATTCGAGTTTAGTAAATAGACCATGCCCGTCGTGTGGCCGTAAGCTCTAAACTATCCTATATCAAGTTTTAGTAACTTACTCTACGAAACACGGAAAAAGAACAATCATGTTAAACAGTAAGGTAAATCGAACCCTAGCGATTCTATGATTCAAGTTTCATTAATAACCTAGAAAACAAAACTTAGCCAAGGGATCTATCTCAGATCATAATGATGAAACCTTCATCATAAATTCATTATTTGAATAATGAAATAGAGAATCTATAATAAATTCAAATGAGTTTCCAAGGGATCGGTTAGGGTAGTTCCAAGAGGACTCTTTAGGATTTCCTCTCTTCTCTCCTAACCTAAAGATAAACCCTTTAAATAATAATATATATAATCATTAGCCTAAAATGACTTATTGAAATCACATAAATAGAGTATTTAGTTGAGCCAAGGGCATCTCTGGTATAATATTTCAGAGTTCTTGGGGCTTATAAGTCAGTTCTTGACTTAAATGTTACTGTCTACGCGCAGCGGTTTTCTGCGACACCAAGTGTCAAGTGTCACTGGAACACTCCTTGGAATCTTGAATTCTCACGCTTTTTCTTTCTCGCTGGTCAGAGGGACTACTCCTTAGTAAAACGAGCATAAACATAGTCTACGTACTTGGAAATAAATGGTGGGCATTGGAAATCTAACTCAAGTATCTATCCTGAATCAAAATATCCACTCATCGCAACGTGAAGATCTACATTATAGCCTAACTTCTGACACATCTGTGAGAACTCTGCATCTAAAGTAACTCAGAAGTCTTCAACCGTTCTCACAAAATCGTACATGAACTCTGCGAAACAACTCTAAAACATACTCCAAAGACTTATATAATTAGAACTCTAAAAAGGAGCTTTATACATGGTCTTTTGGTTGTATAATATTATGGTATATCACAATCTCCAGGCTTATCCTTTTGGTTTGATCTCAAGCAATATATCATGAATTAGTTCTAGAAAGAGGTTTGAAAATCAGCTATGATCTCACACAATTTTTTTAACTATACCTTTCTAATCATTGAATATGTTTCAAGGCACATATGAGTGCAAACTTTAGGGCCAATCTTACACTGTATTAACCTTGGCTTATCACCAAGCATGTCCAACCATAGCTAACTCATGTTGTTCTAGCAATAACTCCCTCTTATAACTTCAACATTTCCTGCAAAATAAATGTGTAGGCTAAATCTATGAGAGTATCCTCAAATGACAACATGTGACTCTTACCCAAAAGTTTTTGAGTACTCATGTAGTCTATTATTGATTTCTTTCTCTTATATTTCTGCTCTTCTGCTGAATCCTTTTCTTTTTAATTTTCTTCTTTTTTTTTCATTTTTTTAACTCTTTCATCTCTCCAAAGTTTAGGGCGACTAATGGGGTCATAGAAATATTTTGTCTCGCTTTCGTTCTCCATCTGTTGTGTAATCATGCTCTTTTTGATTTATTGGTCTACATGGGGTCATAGAAAATTTTCTAGCCCTCTACATCTCATAATATCATCTCAGTTTTTTTGTTTTTCTTTCTAAGGGAAGAGAGGAAGAAACCAAAAACACAAAACTTTAAACCTTTCGAGACTTATGGAGGAATCTGATCATTATTATACCAAGTCTCGACACAAGCAATAAAAGTGTTAGGTTGGAAGTCAGGCTTTAGCTCCTTTATACTTCCCTTAGCAGGCATGGATGCTACTGGCAAGTGATTCCCTTTTGTTGTTTCCATTCAATTTCATGCCTACAGTCAATAACTTTAAAGAATGTTTGCTAGATGAGTAATGGAAAACAATAGGTCATTTGATGGCAAGAACCAAGTTTTACCTTCTTTCTTGGAGAGGTTAAGAGGGGGAGAGGACAAGTACGAGTCCAAGTACACAGATAGGAGGAAAAGAATCTCCATCAACGAACAGATCAGGCAACACCCAGGTTTCTCTCTCTCGAATCTCTTTCTTGAGCATTTTCAGAATTCTTCTGTTTGAATTGTGCACGTTTGTTTTTGGCTTTTTAAAAAAGGGCTTTGTAACGTGAATATTTCCTTTAAGTTCCGATGCCTTTTCAAATTCTTACCCGTCGTTCTCGATTGAATTGCCATTCAACCTTAATAAGCGAAACCGATGGCAGTTTTTCGGAAGATTGGCTCAGGAATCCTTGCTGATTACAACCTTAGAGAGGTGTGTCTTGTTTCCGACCACACCAATATTAGTTAGTGTCTTGTCTTTTTCTTTATTATTTTTTATTTTTATTATATTATAAATAATAAACAGGGGACCAGTTTTTGAATTTGTTGAGGTTGGGAGAAGTCAATATGCTGTACAGGAACCAAAGGTTACAATGTACTTCATCACGTTGTGTATGCCAGGATCCTTGCGACAGACAAATCTGTTCACAGCTGAAGGTCAGCAATGTTTTTCTGTAGAGAAATTTGAGCACAGTTTTCTGTCAGGCTTAACTCCATGGTCAGTTGAAAGGTATATTATCCTTTCTCAAGTCTTGATTATAGAGCCATTGTATAAGAGGTTTTTTGTCAAGCCTTTGATTAATTGTTCACTTGTTTTGGAGTAAACCTTGTGTTTTTATTCTTTGCATAGGGAAATATGTTTTATTCATAAAAAAAAAGAGGTATGTTTTAATGTTTTATTTCGTTTTTGGTAAGTAGAATGCGACGAAGATTCCAAGAGAGTTGTGAAAAAACAAGGTATAAAACACGATCGAAAACAATGCGTGCGGGGTGTCTTACTAATGTATCTAGATACGCATTTAACCATTTGTCGGAGATAATTGTCCTGTTTTAATGGGAATGTAGTCCCTTTTATCTTATGTTATTAATTGATTTATCATATGTTTATGTGGGGACAACACTAGAATATTAAACCCTTTATTCTATATGTTTTTTGGTCTTCATTGTAAAGTCTGGCATGCTCAAACGTTGAACAGTGCCTTTTTCACCCAATATTAATTTTGTTATCGTGCTTTTTTTTTGCTACCACCAAAATGAAAGAAGGTGTGTTGATGGCCTTTTATATTTTACATTTAATTAGACCCAATACTAATGTCTTGTTTTCTTTCTTTCTTTTTTTGTTCAATGCAAGTCTCTGCTATTCTAAGGTACAAATATTCTTTCAAAACTGACAATCTGAATCTTGGAGCGATCCTCTCCGATTGTTGCTTAACCAAGTCTCCAGACAGGCATCAAGTGTTGCTTGTCACACAAGACACATTTTTCTTCCTTTTGTTCTTGACTTAAAAGAAGTCAATAAAAACTTCCAATGTAATGTTCTGTAACCAAGAAGAAGATCGCGCAACCCCAAAACCAGATCGTACATAGTCCGATGATGAATCCATTGCTCGCTCCAGTGCTTCCGGTTGATAATTTCCCTCAATATTTGCCAGAACCTGTGGCCTCAACCCCGAAGTAGTACTAGTGTCTCTAAAGACTCTAAACTCTCCAGAACCGGTGAATATTTCCAACACAGAAAGTCCTTTCCCATGTCAGTCTCAAATTCGTAATTCAGAGCAATGGATACGACTCCCATCCTCGCCGAGAGTCGTTACCGTTTATTGTAAAGTTTTGTTATGCTTAGTTCTTGTTTTTGGAGAAGACTTGTGTTCTTTCTTTGCAAGGGAAGTATGTTTATTTCATTTTTGGCTGAGTAGAAGCGATGTAAATGATTCTAAAGTAGGAGTTGTGAATCCAAGGTATAATTACAAGATTCAACAAGCGTGGCGATGTCCTTTACTAGTCTCATCTTGAACCACTGTGGGAGATATTGTTCTATTCTGATGGAATTGTGTCCGCTTTTATCTTATGTTATCATATTGTATGACTTTTTTTGGTAAAAATCATATGTAATTGGTTTTTTGTGGGGATGACTATAAATTTAAAAAATTTATCCATATTGTTTTCTGTTTCTTTGTCATATGTTGTATTCAAACCCCATAGGATTTCTATCTTGAGATCACAGACAATGATTGGGCAATGGTATAATCAAAAAATGGGCTTTTTGGCCTCTATAAACCGTTATAGGTATCTTGATGCCCATTACTATTCTGGACCCGTCTTTACAAACGCATACACAGTTCAAAGATAGCAATTCATTTGGGTAATTGCTAAAAACCTCTCTAAGAGCAATGATCAACATGTTAACATCTTACAAAGAAAAAATATAACACATGCTAAAAATATTACCTACTTGAGTCTTGAGAGCTGATTATATATAACTAAAAGTTGTTGACTTGTTGTGTCTCGAACACACACCGATTAACAATTGGCCTCATGTTAGGCCTCAATCAAAAACCGTATTACAGAATACCATTATAATAATTTAGAATAATAAGTTTGTTTTTAATTGAAACTATATATGTGGAAAGCAAATAGACTATATTGGTAAAACCGTACGCACATAGTAGACAATCTCTGGAGAATTAGAGTATGCTGGTTTACCCTGACTAATTTTTTCAGATATTATGCCCAGAATCATTTTTCTCCCCCCATTTAAGCAGCACCGTGTTTTGTTTGTATGATCCATGTAGTGGTTGGACATTGTATACTGTTGTACCGGTACTAGAACTAAAACTTACATATGCTGGTGGATCTTGCATCAAAAACATTTTTCTATCTCTTTTCCATTTGTAGCTCCGTAAGAAATAGCATTAAATGAGTTTACCAGGGTTTTTAAGAAAAAAAAGAAAACGGAATGCTATACGTAAGGAAAGCTATGATTAATGAGTATGCTGCTAAATAACCATTTTTTCTCATGTCTAAAATAATTTCAACCATAATTTAAGCAAATATGTGGATATTACTAAACTCTTTATATAATTTGGATATTCTTTTATGGTGGTATAGTTTGATGTATACAATCTGAATATATGATGACTTATGTAGATATGTCTGGGCATTTGTTGAGTCTTCATCTAGAAAATCTTTCGTTTTCCTCCCTTTTATTTTCTTGTTAATTTTCATTAACTTTCTTTCAATATCCTTTATATTGTTAATTGCTAACTTTGAAAATGTGCTTCGCTATATAAGGCGAGGATATGAAAACTATACATCTAAACCTTACACAAAAAAAATTCATAGATGTTAAGGTTTGATAATGGTGGCAATATGGTTTCGATTTCCAAATGTGAAGTCACAATTGTTAGTACAGTGAATTTGAAATTAATAGCATCATGCGTGAATAGAATGTGTTTCTTGTCATAAAACTATATATAATAATCGTATGAATGCTGAAAAATAACATGCATGTGATTCAAATGTGGATGGAAAACTACACAGTAAAAAGCATAGCACATATTTTAGATAAATATTATATCAAATTGAAATAAACTGAATATCTCTAGTAAATCATTAAATAAATTTACACTTTTAACATTAGTTTTAAAATTAAAGTTAAAATTTAAATTCAGAATGTTTTTGATGTTGTTGATGTCTTTGTCTGCATCAAATATGACATTGTTGACCATGTGTTAATTAGAAACTCCAATTGGTATTGCATGCAATGCCTATCTTCAATATATATCGAAATAACATATCAAAGGTTACTAGTATTTTTGACCAAAAAAAAGGTTACTAGATTAATCTCAAAGTCAGTTTCATCTCATTCATTTTATATGCAACAGTGATGTATTTGGTCTTAGTTTTGCTGAATAGATTCCAACTATTTCATAGTAACTATTGTCACCACTCTTACATACTCGTGTCAAATGCTTCTTTAAGAACTCTTTAAATAATTATAAAATTTTATCATTGAGATGGTCATTTACATATGTACTTATCTTTTTTAATCATTTCCCTTATATTTTCCCATATGTGACTCTTAGAGAGAAAAATGAGTGATTATAGCTTAAGACAAATGGAAACTAGAAACTATACTTCAACCTTACAAAAACTAGATCGAAGATGTTAATAGAAGAGAATGGGAGAAAAACATATAACAGTTGGATGTGTTCTAAATAGCACTATATCTCTTAAACTTGTTTTCAACTTCGAAACTCGTAATGTTATAAGTTTATAGTTGGAAGAAAATGTGAAAAGTGGAAGAAAGGGAAAATGCTAAAAAGAACGAGAGAGATGCAATGTGTAGTTTTGTAAGATTATGGCTTAAAAGTAAGTACTAATCATTTTTTTCAAAATCAGCATTTTTAATGTCAGTTAAGTAAGTGAAAACTATTTATAGTGTAGTAACTGATATGATATAAACATAAATTGGATGTGATTGCATCTAAGAACAAAAAGTATTCACCAATAGATGAAAACATGAAAAATCCTTCACAAAGGAGGAGAAAAAACAAAAAGAAAAACTTAAATGAAAAAACTTATATATTGTGACTCGGAAGAAAACATCACGAGAAGACCGAGATTGGCTTTAGATCTTCTACGAAAACAAAAATTTATCACCCATGTGGCAGAAACCTTTGGTGATGAAATTGTTGCAAGGGAATTCGGAGAGAACATGGTCATACGGATTTAACTTTTCTTGGTGTTTTGGAAGTTTGATCATATTCCTTTACTCTATTTTCTACAATCAGTACCTCAATAGCAGAACAGTACACTTACTAGTCTAGTTCCTTCTCCTCTTTTATCCAATACCTCTTCCTCTTGTGGGCATGAAAACTCTTTGTGCCTTTACCACTGGTAACTAATCATCTAATATAAACATATTGGCATTAACATCCCCATATTATCTCTCATTCTTCGACATTGTTGTATACGACCATCTGAAGAATATTCGAATCTGCCGAAACCTGACTACTAGTAACATGATTCTCCAATTCAATCTCTTCATTATTAGTCTCCAAAGACCGCAACTTAAAAGCTTCATTAGATTCAACTAATCTGCAAAGTGGGAACTTCCTCTGTATTACTTCAGAAACCTTCTAATCATATTCTACTGAATCTAAGTGAACCTCACTTGCAGTAACATGATTCTCTGCAACACTTTGAACGACATCACTTCCTTGTTTGTCCATACCATCATCATCATAGTCAGAAACAAGATCATAACATTACTACATTGAGAAATCGGAATAATAGTGCTCTATTAACTGAAAGAAGAATATGAATTAAGCACTCCTAAAGATCATTATGAATTTGGTGACCATAATCATCACTAAGCGACATATTTGGTAATGATCGATTAAATTTCAACTAAGAGATATCCTTCATCAAAACCCATATTATTATTAATAATTTATAAAGATTACATTATTTTCCAAAATGAAAATTTAGTCCATACTAAAAAATATTACTATTTTTAGATTTTGGCTTTATGGATAAAAAATCATGAAATACATATTTGGTAACTTTTTTATTTTCATTTCCATTGTCTTTGTCAATTACTCATTTTTATAGACATTAAAACTATTATGAAAAATAACATTATCGGATTATAATTTACACACAAAAATAAAATGTCTCTATTTCTATCTCCTATAAATGTTTGTTTTCAATATTCTTTAGCTTTAAAATAATAAATTATCATAACTTATTTGTATATTATCATTATAGTCATTTTATAACAAATTAAAAAAAATCGAAATAAATATGATATGACTTCCTAATTTTTTTTGGAATAAACAATTAAATTATCTAGTTTTTTTTATTTTTAATAAATTTCTTGAAATAATGATTTGTTTTTTTTTGAATATTATAAAGCTGATTACGAAAACACGCATTTATTTATCTCTGGTTAAAAATATGTGATGAAAAAATTAATGAAAATGGGGCTTCTCTAGCCCATGAATCGTGGCAGGCTTTTCTTTTAGGTGATTTTGTCGTGTTGCTACAGAAAAAGAAAAGAAACGATTAATTATCTTCTCTTCTACTCTTTTGTCCTCCGAGACTGAGAAGCGTGCGTGTTAGGGTTTGTGGAACATGGCGGAGGGTTAACGTTCGTCCTCTAAAGATAGCGAGGTATCAGGGAGCTTTCGAAGGAGCATTGAAAACAATCAACAAAAAGCGCGATCTCAGTGCAGAAAATTGGAAGACGATGAATATGTGCGACGGTACCTCCAGTTTTACTATCAGTTCCTGAAATCTGAGGTATAATATGGAATTTTGGATTCTGTTTGCTTAATCAGCGGGTTTCACTGGAGCTATATTCATAAGTAGTTCTTTGAACAGATCGATCTCTGTTTTGATATATTGTGACCTGTTTGTTTTGCTTGATTAGGGTTTCGCGGTTGATTGGATCAGTTTGATTACGCCTTCCACGTAAGGTCGTTGGATAATCCACCACGAGGTTTTTGCACAAAACGAAGCCCTGCCGAGATGGTTCGTGAGGTGACACTCCTTGCCATAGAGAAACAAAACGAAACTAAGGTCAGTCTTTGGTATCTTCCTTCCTTTGTTACTTTTGGAGATGATTAATTTTAAAATTCGTTTCAGGGAACAAAGCTTGTGTTGGCAGAGCACATTCAGGCGAATTTTGAATTTGTTAATGGTCTTTTGTGTTGGCTGTGGATATGAATTCATCCACCCCTGTGTCCAAAATCTATCAATCTAAACTTTGGCGACGCGGAAAAGAGTTTTGAACTACTCCTGTTCAGGCTCAAGCAAGCCCGATGAAGGTTTCTGCTTTAGTGTTCTTTTGGCTGCTGTCTTTATATTCCTATCTTAACTTACTTGTGTGTGTGTGTGTGTGTGCAGAGATTGCTTCTGTTGAAGTGGAGCCTCCTTCTCCCTTGCAATGTGAAGACTCTGGTACTCTTTCTCTTCACTCTCTTACCTAAGTTTGCTATAATGACTTTTACATTCTAATCAGGAAAAAAACATAGCAGAATAAGTGGGTACTTTATGGTATTACATTGAATTGTGTTGTGTTTTGCTCTTGTGTAGAAGAAGAAGCTGTAGTGTTTGCCCGAGCTGGTCCCCAAGATGATCCTGGAGTTCACTTTGTTTTCCATCGAACTGGAGCTGATCCTGGAGTCCCCTTTGTATCCTACCGAACTGGTGGAGTCCCTGTTGTCTTATATTGAACTGGACCTGGTCCTAATTTAGCTGTCAAACCTGGGCAGATTAATATTTTAGTAGGTTTTTCATTTAGATTTAAGATCTTGAGTATGTATTACTAGTAGTAGATTACCCAAATCTTACCTTTATATGTGGGTTTGGTGACTAACACCACTTATAACATAAATTCCCAACTGAAAGAACAGCACTTTCTCTTTGTATATGTGTTTGGTGGCGACATTTCTGTCCCTTTCTCCACAAACTCCATCACAGGCACAAGTCATCTTTGCTTAGTTATAAACGAATAAGTACAGTAGCTGAATCTCTCCTCTCTCTTATGTTTCTAATAAACTAATCAAACAAAAACGATTGAATAAAGTGTTACATTCTCATGCTCTGTTCATTGGTTCAATGTCTCCTACTCAGATCCGGTTTGCTTCCTCCTGCTCCAATAGTGGCTATGGGACGTAAAGGTGGAGACAGAGACACACTCGCACGGTTGATCCAATGACAGGTCGCTATGAGGATGCAGAGAGAAAAAACACCAGTTATGGATAACAAGCCTAAGGAAGAAGACCGTGCTGAAGAGAAGAGTCCATGAATTAGCCGTGTTAGCCTTTTGTCGTTGTAGCCTATCTAAAAGTTCAGTTTGTTACTTATGTCTAATGCACATTTCTAGCAAAATCCCTATGTTTGGATATAAATGGCAAGGTGTTCAGGACGCATTTTGCATTGAGAAGATTGGAAAGCGAAATTCTATTTATTATTTAGTTGGAGCCCTATTTGTTTACCTATATTTAAAAATTAAATATCACAATTTCTTTAAAATACTTAGACCAAAACATGCTATTTACTCCATTTATTTTAATAAAAATGTACGTTTTAAAATTTTTACATATATTAAAAATATATATATATATTTTTGATTATCAATCCATAATTAACTCTTTCCAATAACGTTTAACAAATAAAATTTTAATAAACTCAATCAAAATATATCTTTTAATAAAAATGGATATTTTTGGAAGGGAAAATATTATTTTATTTTTTTGATAAACCTTATCGGCTGATCCGGTCGGTCCCGATAGGAACGCACTCAGTGTTACAGAGTTGACTAGCTACCACATTACATGTCCCGAGTTTGGAATACCTTCCGACTAATGTCAAGGGTGAACCGATCATCTGTTACGATCCACCATGTAAACCACTTGGGCCAAAATCCAAATCCAAACTGAACAAGTAATGATAATTTAGTTCCCAATGGGAATCAAACTCAGGACTGATGTGGGTGCAAACCAAACCCCAAGAGATTACCACTAGGACACGATCATTTGGTTGAAAAGTATTATTTAATTTAACATGTTAATTAAGTTAATAAAAAAAAAGGGGAAAAAGAAAGAAAAATGACAGCGAGGGGGAAAATGGCAATTGTAGTTAGATTTGTTGAATGTATAAAGAAGGAAGGCACGATTAGTGTGTGTTGATTCGCCACCCAAAAACCTTCCACCACCACTGCAATAACTGTAGAGTACTCAGTAACTTCAGATTCTTGAGGAAAAGGTACAATGTCAATCTCCTGAAACAAACACATTCAAACGACGTGACGCGTTACGCTCTCTGAAATCATTTAAAGATCATTATGAATTTGGTAACCATAATCATCACTAAGTGACAAACATCTTATTCCACACAAAACCGATAGCAATGTTATCCACTTTCTAGTCGTTAATTTGTTTCCTTAAATGGAGAACTGACCCTAAGATTTGCTTCATTTAGGAAACACAACTTGTTTTTGTGGAGCATACATACATGTAAAAGTAAATTTCTAATTAGTGGTCTTACGTGTTGGATAACATTACGGGATATGGATATAAATTCATCCATTCCATAGTCGAATACCTATCAAGCATAAGTGTGGCGCCTTGCGAAAAGCGGTAGATAGATTTTGATTCATAGAATGGCACATTATGTACGTAAAAGTAAGCATGCTTGACTAAGGTAAATAAATGATATTAATACAAATAAGTCAATACTTTATTATCTTATTACATTTGATGTCCTGTGTTGAAAGAACAACTCTTGTGTCTCAACAACAGCTCTTGTGTTTGCCCGAGCTAGTCCCGAAGATGATTTGGAGTTCACTTTGTCTTCCATCGAACTGGAGTTGTTCTTAGTCCTGTGGATATATCTCGTTTACTTTATGTTTCCTAATTAAGTTATCGAACGTTGGTAGATTAATATTGCATCGTTTGTTGATGGTTGTCTACTAACTCAAACTGGTTGTCTAGCTAATTGTTTTGGGCAAGACCTACTAGAGAATTTATCCACTCTAACTAGTCTTCTAGCTGATTGTTTTGGGCAAGACCTACTAGAGTTTCTCTCAAAACCATGGTTTGGTGTTCTAGATGAATATCAGCCAAGTATTATGTTATTGTCAAAAGTTTGAGTCATATTCAAACTATATAATATCCAATATTTCAGTAGTATCCAATGTTTTAAATATAAGTTCTTATGTTATTTTAGATTGTTTTCATCACTTGAAACAATCTTATAATCTCATTTTTATTTAATTGTAATTTCAGTATGAAAATCATTTGTGTAATAATTCTCTGTGGATAAAAAAGGTACTATGTTAATAGTTTTCACTTGCAATTTATTTATGGTAAAACGAATCTCATACGGGTCAGTAAACTAGAGAGTCTTTTACCATCACCAACATTGACTTCTTCACTTTTGAATTAATTTGCAATACTGAGGTGATATGATGAAATGCTCTGTTGTCTGTGAGCCAAGAAGTGGCACATGATGCAGCAAGGAGGAATTATAGACATGAGGTAGGTGGGAAGAAGAGCCACGAGCTGGCATATCATGATGTTATATGAAACGGTGCTGAATTTGTGGACCTTGTTGGTCAATGTATCCTTGGATTTCATATATATGCTTAACACTTGCATTGATATAATCTCTGATATGAGTTGTTGCAGTCTTGAAGAGACTGTAATTTTCATTCTTTATGATTTTGTGAATCGTTATTGTGATTTGTATAAATAAGAGATTGGATGAATATTTTTTTTGTTCTATGATGATTTTGAGCAGAGTTGGTAGTGATCGAGAATTGTGATGACAAAATATGTTTCTTGAAATTAGTTGCTTGCTGGTTAATGAGTTTTAAGTTTTTAAAAAGAGATATGCACATAACGACTATGAAACAACTAATTTTTAATCTTTGCTTATCACGTGAAGGACAATGTGTGTGAGATATTATGAACAAAAAAAGTAGAATATCATATCTTAGAGTGATGGAGAAGTGATGTAGCATCAATCAAAGTGATGGAGAAGAACATATATTTGAGATCCAAGGGTTACTATTTTAATGGCTTTAAAGGTGATGTTTTCTTTGGTCGAGCAAGATATTCATCAACAAATCATAAATTCATAAGTCAATAGGATTTTAACGCATAACTTCACCATAATTTTAAACAAAATATATAATATTTGACTTTTTATAAATTTTGAATATAATTTTATGTTAGTTTATTTGATATATAAATTGAATATATGATAATTCATTAGGCATGTTTTGTCATTTGTTCAATCTTCATCTAGCAATTTTTCTTTTCCTTAATTTTCTTTCAATTTTCAGTCACGATCGTCCATTTCTCTTCAATAAGACTTTTGAAAGTTTAAGGATCAAACATGCAGAGTGTCTAAAGGTTCAGAATCTCATACACCTGCATAACATTGTTCTGCTTAAGCATATTGTATGTAAACCACTACAATACCTACTCAGTAACTTCAGGTTCTTGAGAAAAAGGTACAATCTCAATCTCCTGAAAGAAAAATATTCAAACGACGTTACGCTCCTCTCAGACTATTTTAGATATGTACTAGTTAATTACTTACTAAAGAAAAATAATTCTGGTGAAATTTACTCCATCACTCAGTTACTTGTCGTAGTTCAGCACTTGATTCTTCATCTATCTATGTGGAAAACTTTGTTGTAGTCTCAATTGCAAGGGTTACCACATGGTGAAATACTCGAGTTCAGACAAAAATGTTGATACTAGTAGAAGTGAAAGTTAATTACCAATTTAACCAGCCTCTTCTGAGAAGGCATAAAGAGCAATTGTGTTTATGTGGCATAAGTAAATGTCATGATCACTAATTCTATAAAGGTTGTGTAATGATCCTATAAATTGATAGGCGTAATTAATATATGATCAGTCTAGAGGTTTAAATTAAATCAATACGGTCAGTTTTTTAATAGTAGTTGCTTTCATACACTTAAAAAGTTCAAATTAAATCATCATGTTCCGTCATTTGGTTTGGGAGATCTCGGATGGTCTCTTTTGTTCGGAATAATAATCTCTGTGAACTGAGAGATTGAGCGAGTACGTCTTGGCTGGCGATACACATACGCTTATCCTCCACGTCTATAACCTTCTCCCCATAAATTATGCACAATCCAGTAAGGTTTTCCGTTGCGGTTTCCAAAGCCAACAATAAAAACTTTGCACTTCCGGGTTAGGCGGATATGTGGTACGATCATGTTGATAAATCATCTGCGAAATAGAAATAACATTAGATTCAAATGAACCAAAAATCAAATAATAAAACAAGCTTGAAATAGCCATGTGGGGCGTTATTGATTGGTATGAGACCAATAACAAGTTGTCTCCTAACTATCTCTTCAAGTTCAACATCTTCAATGCTGGTCAAATAAGTGAAATCATCTATTGTGTTGTAATTGATGCTTTATAACTTGCTTTATTGTATTATTATCCGTATGTGTGTATCGTACATATCCTTGTTGTTGGTTTCAAAATAATTATTTGTTATATGTTATACAATAATTTATTGGTATTAAGTTATGTACATTCTTTGTGCACCAAATAAACATTCTGTTTGCGTACTCTATCAAAAGAAGATCAAAAAAATTGCACACTATGAAACCTTTGGTACTTATGTTAAAACTTTTATATTGTCTTACTTGTTTCGATCAAAGTGTTTTAAATTTCCAAAACGTTTACCAAACAAAAAGTGTTTTTCCTATACTTATTTTTTAATTTGAAATCTACTTCTAATTTGAGTATTGATATTAAATAAGTCAAAAGAAAAGTGGTCATCCAAAATTGACTTTCTAAGAAAACTTCAGATAATTTCAGGGGATTTTTGAAGTTGTTGATGCATTCATTTGCATCAAATTTGATATGGTTGACTATGGGATGTATAGACAACTCTAGTTGGTGTTGCATGACGACGCCTATGTTCAGTAACGCTTGAACCACTCTCATTATCATTACTTTCTAACAAGTTATTGAATAAATAAACATGTAAAATATATCAGACATCAAAAAAAAAAATAAAAAAAATATCAGACTATTAGACTAATTGCAAAGTTGAATGAAATTAGTTATTTAATTTTTTATACAACAATATTAGCTTTCAATTTTATATCATTAATTAATTTTGACAAATCTATATTCCTCACAAATTGAAGAATATATATATGTTGGTCTCCTTGATCTACTACAAGTTTAACAACATCAGGATAACGCCTCCATATTCGATAATATTTTTCTCAACATATATGAAACAAAAATTACTAAAATACTTTTTAGTAGTTAGGCACATTATCAGATTATTTTGATAAATCATAATAGCGTTACCTCATCTTCATAATATCCTCATGATTTCATTGTTTCGTGATCTCTTTGAGTTTTCTCCACACTAGATGTACTAGTTTTTCAAGTAAATGCATGTTTAAACATATAAACTCTTAGAAACTGGTTAACCATTTATGTTTACTATAAAAATTTAGAAAGTTATAAGATAAAGATGCAAATTTGAAAATACATAAGTGATCAATAAATTTCAAAACGAGATATTATTACCACATTTTCATAATCAGATAAAGTAACCAATCTCACATACTCCGTGTTGGATGATTTTCCAGAAATATTTTCAAATAATTACGAACAAGTTATATAACCATCAATGTAGTTATTATTCAGTATATATCAAAATCATAGTTATAAAGCAATTTTATTGGTCTTAACGTATGTGTATTCTTTGTGCACAAAAATATGTAGGTTTTGTTTGCGTATTCTTCCAAAATAAGACCATGAAAATTGAACACTATGAAACCTATGGTATAATGGCAGACCTTTACGTTGAGAATCAAATGATAAAATTATTAATATAGATTTTTATATTGCTTTTCTTATCTCGAACAAAAAATTTTATGTGGTGTTATTGAATATAAATTTTTACTAGAATTAGAATTGAGTATTGTAATTAGAGTTTGAGTGTATTTCAATGGTATTTAATGATTTCACCACCTACAATGCATATAAAATTAGCTCTAATATATGCATTTAGTAACCGCTATGGAATTTTTTGTTTCCAAAAGCCACCTAGTTTTATAATTGTCATAATTTACTGTTATTAAGCAGTTACCTTATCCATAATCATTTGTTTGAGATAAAAAATCAATAACAACCTTGATCAAACCCAAAAATTCATGAAAAGAAGGAGATCAAATGCAAACACTAAGAATATATTTCTTCTTATTAGAAAAAGTTAAGATTCCCTTTTCAACTAACCCTATATTTCTTGCCATAGAATGAGAACTTTTAAAAGAATCATATTTGAAAAAAAATCCAAAATCTAAAGAAGAAGCTCATGATTTTGTTTACTCTTATTTTTCATACAAAAGTACATCAAATTCCATTGAAACTTAATTCCAATAAAATCAAATAGAAATTGAATAACAAGTGATTTTAATTGTTATTATATTCAATCTAGTGAATATCCAATCCAATAACAGCGGATTTGACTTTAAATTTGAATTTCATTAAATTCCATTGAATTCAGTAATCCAATAACACCATACTTCGGCAACGTTTACCAAAAAATAAAGCTTTTCTAATTTCAAATTTGAACATGAATTTTTAAAGAATTCAAAAGAAAATTGGTCACTGAAGATCATCTTTGATGCATTTTTACATATTGCGAAGAAAAATAAAATAACATTTCGTTTGAGATCCATGTTCGTAATATAACTTGTGAGGTCCCATTTACTTTAAAGATCTAATTCTATAATCATATTTCTTGGCACAATTGATTCATAAGATGAAGATTTGATTGATTGTTTATTCTTATACACTTGCATTCCTATACAACCGCTTTGCTTAAGTAATATGGTCATGTAGCTTTGGAATCTTGTCATGCTCTTTTGCATCATTATAAGTTAAAAAGTTTATGACTATCCGGATAGTAACAGAACACACTGCCAAGATTACATTGAACCTGGCCACGAAGCTCTTGTTCTGAACGGGTGACTTCAACGAAAGATCCCTATAGTTTTGGTTAATGGACACTTTGCTATAAATCCAGTCAGTTACTTAGCAATGCTGTAACTCATTGATATTCCTTCTTGTCATCATGCTATTTTAGTCTTGGGGTCTGTCTATGGAACTTCTGCTCTGAGTGTTGTGCCATTGCTGTAAATGAAGCATCTGTTATTTCTCTGTTTGTATACACACTTTACATGCATACACAGCCTCTTTTGCATAAGTATATGGTCATGTAGGCTATGTAGCTCTGGAATCTTGTCATGCGCTTTTACGTCTGGATAGTAGCAGAACACATACATAAAACCTGGTTATGCGATCAAAGTTCTTGTTCTGAACGGGTGTATATACCAATAAAAAGATGTATTGATTGACATTTTGTTCGTTTTTTTAATTTTTGTACAGGTACTGGTTAGGCATCAGACCCGGTTTGCTTCCTCCTCTAATGGTGGCTATGGGAAATAAAGGTGGAGAAAGAGACACTCGCATGGTTGGTCCAATGACACGTCGCTACTTGGATGCAGAGAGAAAACCAGCAGTTATGGATAACAAGCCTAAGGAAGAAGACAAGAGTCCATGATTTAGCCGCGTTAGCCTTTTCTCGTTAAAGTTCAGTTTGTTACTTCTGAAATTCGATTTACTTCTAATGAACATTTCTAGCACAATCCCTATTTTGGGTAGAAACGGCAAGCTGTTTAGCAGCCTTCCACAAACCGGCAAGCATTTTGCTTTGAGAAGATCAGTGAGGAAATCGAAGGGAAATGACTAATTCCCCCACGAATTAATTACTCCCGGTTTTTTCATACACAAACTTTTAGCCCATGCCGAAACTCACATAAACAACTTCGTTATTTGAATTTCATATACAAACTTTTAGCCCATGCCAAAACCCACATAAACAACTCCGTTTTTGGAATTTCGTACACAAACTATCAATTTTAAACTAATTGCCACAAAACTATAAACAGTGTTAGAGCATATTTAGTGTCGAATCTCTCTAATTGAATACCTAATATTAGTTTATTAATATTTGTAAATATAATTTGTTTTTTTTAAAACAATAAATATATTTTTTGTGCAGTTAAAAATTAATGTTTTCTAAGAAGATGTATCTGTAAAAAATTGACACTTGGAGAAGATTACCTCAAAATAAGCTTGATAATTTCTTTATAAACGATCGTTCTTACTACTCACTACCTTCTTCTTTAACTTTAACTTTTTCTGTTAATATTTTTTCAGATACGTACTGCAAAAATCAACTGATGCGGATGCCCTTGTTAACAAATGGAGAGTCGGTATAGTTTGGGTTAAATAAAACGAATACAACGTCGTTTTGTTTCACGACACGGACCAACAACATCGTTATGGCTTATTTTGGATCTTCTTAAGCTTTCTAATGTGATGTCTTTTGGATTAGAAAATGAATATAATGTCGTTGGTCTTTGTGGTGAAACCAAAGATAAAAATCTAATTCTCAATTTAAGAAGAAGAACAAAATGTCGTCGTTTGCTATTTTGTTAATGAGAAATTACACTAAAGCGATGTGCTATTCGTTTTATTTAAATCCAAATTAAAACGGCTCTCCACTTGTTAATGGATACTACCACTTTTTATGGCTTTGTGGCAATTAGTATAAAATTGATAATTCGTGTATAAATTAAAAAAAATGGAATTGTTCGTGTGGGTTTCGGCATAAGCTAAAAGTTCGTGTATGAAATTCCAAAAACAAAATTGTTCATGTGGATTTTGGCATTGACTAAAAATTCATGTATGAAAAAACCGAGAGCAAATAGTTCATGGGGGGAATCATCAATTTTCCCGGAAATCGAATTTCTATTAATTAGTTTTTAGTTGGAGCCCTATTTGCTTACGTATATCTGAAAATTAAATAGGGCTAATTTTCTCAAATATATATATTTTTCTTTTTTAATTAAAATTAAATAGGGTATCGAATTCTTTCTTTATATTGAAGTGAGCAGACTTTTTTTTCTTAAATTGATTACTAAACTCTTTATGAAATTTTGCTTAAATGTTTATGCAGCCGTCAATCCTACACAAGGTACATAACTCGTTTCCTCCCTCATATTAATATTTGTCTGAGCTAAAACCTATAGATTCTGTCTAATAGACCAGTCATAAACTGTCTGACGTTTTAGGCTCGAACCATGATAACAAAGTGAGAGAACCTGACTCATGTATTACTAGAGATGGCTGAAGTAACTGGTGAAGCACATTAATGCACGAATTTGACTCTTAGACACTTGTTACTAGAGTTGAATTATAAGTAGACAGAATTGTTAAGACATAAAATCTTCTAAGCATTATTCTCATGCATATATTAAAGTGTAGACTAAATTTGGTACCACTAATCAATGTGCTAATGAGAGATTCATATTATATTTGTCTCTAAAATCAAATTGCAGAAAGGAGGCAGATCTCAGCTTCACGATGGGCAACAAGGGGAGAGGCCTCCTGAATGAAAGCAACAGTAAACAGAACCAAAAGATCTGGCAAAAAATATTGTTGGTTGTAAGGCAAAATGTTTATGAGGACTGCGCAAAGATTGAACTCTCACGAAATATTTGATAAATTATTTTTTTTTGTTTTATCTGATTAACTGAGTTAAAGTCCTGGTTTTGTTATTTTTCTTTTAATTTTAATATTATTGTCTTGTTATTTTTTTGTTTGAATATCCTAAATTGTGTTTTCAGTATTTTCATGCTTTTATGGGTCAAGAAATACCTCATAAGGAAAGTCTCTATCTGGACGGTAAGATATAATACGGAGAATGGATCTTGGATGTGGAAGAAAATATTTAAGTGTAGAGAAGTGGCAAAGCAGTTTTATAGAGTTGAACTCAGGGACGGAAGGAAAGCTTCCTTTTGGCATGAAGCATGGTACTCTTTGGGATGCCTAACGGATATGCTGAGGAATGGTGGTCATATTGACTTGGGAATCTTGGTTAATGCTAGCGTGGAGGTCTGTAGGAATCATAGGCAAAGGCATCATCGGATCCCATTATTTAATAGATTGGAGACGAAAATTGAAAACTATAAGGTTAACTGGGTGAGTGAAGAAGATGTATCTCTGTGGAAGAATGAGAAGGGCAAATATAAGAGAGCATTCTCAACTCGAGGTACATGGAATGTGATTTGAGAAATACATATACAATGTAGTTGGCATCCTGCTGTTTGGTTTGAACATGTAACACCAAGATATTCCTTTATATTTTGGATGGCAATGCATGGGAGATTATCAACAGGGGACAAAATGAGAAGATGGGATATGAATATTGATGCTACTTGTATACTTTGTCGGGGCCAATTGGAGACTATGAGTCATCTTTTTTTGAATGCTCTTACTCATCACATATCTGGGATACTCTTATGAGAGGAGTGATGATGAACCAGTTCACGGCTGATTGGGAAAGTCTTGTTAGACTGGTCTCTGCAAATTCAAGTAACAGACTTCGCTTTTTCATTATGAGATATGTGCTTTAATCCACTGTCCATACAATTTGGAGGGAGAGGAATTTTAGAAGGCATGGGAAACCTTCTTCCCCGAATATATTGCTGGTTAGAAGAACTGATAAAGACATGAGGAACAAGCTTACTATTATTCAGAGGAGGGGTGACAAAGATTTTGAGGAAAGAATGGCTACTTGGTTTGGTACAAAATTGGGGTAATATGAGAGTTTTTGGGAATGTTTGACACTGCTTATGTCATGTTAATATTTCAAAAACAGTAAACACATGATGTAATAAGGTCTTTTTTGAGTTAAATTTAACATTCAATTCAAAATAAAAATTATTGTTTTTGTTTGCGATGATTCGGTTCTATGATTTGATATCAAATACATGCAGTAAGAAATTTCTCTGTCGGTAGAACAGCTAAGAAATAGAGACACTACTCTTTCTTTCCATTTACAAGTCAGAAACAATAATAATAATTTCAATCTAACGTTTGAATATAAATCTTATATTCAAAGACGAACTGACAAAAACCAAAAAGGTATTAGCATTATTGGTTGAAATTGTTAATGACTTGATAGAAGGTAGGTTGTGCGTCATTATTAGCAAGTCTGTGAATATCTTGTGGTGGAATCTCTAAGTAAGGGAGATTATTCATGAATGTCATGATTGTCTATCAGGTCATTAACAATTTCAAACATTTCGATTATAAAACACATATATATTTATATAAAGAACTCAAACATTTCGTTTGTATGCACATGTTTATAACTTGTTTAGTGAATAATTTTTCATTCGTATTGGAGAGGGACGAGGAATTGGCAATACTCATGGAACAATCATCTGGCTAAACTTCCAGTAGACCCGTAAGGCTCTTGAGACGCTTCATTGTAATATAGATCCGACGATATCAATTAATGGTTTGATTGGTTGATTTTTATTACCCAATCAATCTATCTATACTAATAAAGTTGGCTTGTCTCTTTCCACAATCAATCACGTAAGGAATGAGCATAGAGTATTTTCTGCCATGTGTTATCTCCTAATTTTTCAGCTTCAATTTACGGAAGGACTTCTTTAAACTGTTAAAACTTTAGAAAACAATGGCCCAAATTATCTCATTATAATGTGGTTTTTAGTTTTTAATTTTCCAAAATCTATATTTTATCCAATCATGATTTCATTATAATAGATTCCCTAGTTTTTAGGAAAATTAGTTTTTTTTAGTTCTACTATTTTGTACCTAAAAACTAAAATCCAAGTTATACTGGTTTCCTCCAACGACATGAAGCTTTTTTCCACTTTTTATCCAAAACATTATTAATTTTATGAAAAGGCATCTACTATACAAGAGTCACATTTATTAAACAAAATACATAAATTAAAATCTTACAAATAATAATCTTCTCTAGAAAATAATGTATTTGTTGTAATCTAAGTGTTTTAGTTGTGTAAATCGTGTGTGTGTTTTGGTGTAAAGACTTGTTGCTTTTTTTGTATTAAGTAAAGGGGATGTCGAGATCTCTTTATATACATAGAGATCAAACCGACATTACCCTATGGATAAGTACAAAAGATAAATCCTATCTTATCTAGGATTACATAAGGTAAACCTAAACCAAGTGGATTTAGATTAATACAAAACCAAGTAACAATGGGTTTAGTAAACCATGTCGCCATAGGTTTACTTGTCCAGCCCGGTTCGGCCCATCTGGTCGGTCCGTCTGGTTAGGGCAATCCACCTTGTGTTATAACACTCCCCCTTGGATGTCATAACCATAATAGGGCTCATAGTATGCTATCTCGTTGCCTCATTAAAACCTCTCTAGGAAAACCAAAAACCCATTTGGGAAAATGGAAACCTAAGACAGGAAAAAGAGTACAACACATACTACTCCCCCTGATTTGGACATCAGTCAAGAAGGTCTTGAAGCCTTCTCATGCCGATCTGGTTGATGAGCTTCTTGAGTGTAGATGTCGGAAGTGCCTTGGTAAATAGATCAGCCAAGTTGTCGCATGATCTCACTTGTATCACTTTCACTTCTCCGGTCTTCTGAAGTTCATGCGTGAAGAAGAACTTAGGTAGGATGTGCTTGGTACGGTCGCCCTTGATGTACCCATCCTTTAGTTGAGCAATGCACGCCGCATTGTCCTCATATAGTATGGTCGGCTCCTTCTCGTCCACGGGTATGCCACTGTCTATCCGGATGTGGCTAGTCATCGACCTTAGCCATACCAACTCCCCACTAGCCTCGTGAATGGCAAGTAACTCCGCATGGTTTGATGATGTTGCAGCCATAGTTTGCTTCATAGAACGCCATGATATTGCTGTTCCTCCATGTGTGAAAACATAACCTGTTTGAGATCTAGCACAATGTGGATCTGATAGATAACCTGCATCAGCAAAATCAACTAGATTTTCTTTGTTATGGTTAGTATAATATAAACCAAGATCCTTAGTTCCCTGTAAGTAACGAAGGATATGTTTGACCCCATTCCAGTGCCTCAAAGTCGGACAAGAGCTGAATCTAGATAGTAGATTCACGGCAAAGCAGATGTCTGGTCTAGTGTGGCTAGACAGATACATCAAAGCTCCAATAGCACTGAGGTAAGGCATTTCCGGACCAAGGGGTTCTTCATTTTCTTTCTTTGGTCCGAATGGATCAGTATCAGGACATAATGCTCTCACGACCATAGGACTGGTCAATGGGTGAGCCTGATCCATGTTAAATCTCTTGAGTACCTTTTCTGTATATGCCTTTTGATGCACAAGGATTCCATCTTTGACATACTCAAGTTGTAAACCCAAACAGAATTTAGTTTTACCTAAATCTTTCATCTCAAATTCTTTCTTGAGGTATTCAACTGTTTGGTCGATTTCTCCAGGGGTTCCAATGATGTTCAGGTCGTCCACATAGACTGCAATGATCACGCAGCCATGGTTCACGAATTTCTTGATGAAGATACATGGGCTGATTGGATCATTCTTATAGCCTTCTTTCACTAAGTATTCACTTAGTCTATTGTACCACATCCGACCTGATTGTTTCAATCCTTACAAGGATTTGTTCAACTTAATACAATGTTGATCTCGAGATCCATTTCTATCTTTGAGCTCAATACCCTCTGGAACTTTCATGTAAATTTCATTATCCAGTGGACCATATAGGTATGCGGTTACTACATCCATCAGACGCAGATCTAAATTTTCTTTAATGGCCAGACTGATCAAGTATCTGAATGTAGTTGCATCCACCACAGGGGAATAAGTTTCCTCATAATCGATTCCAGGTCTCTGTGAGAATCCTTGTGCTACAAGCCTTGCCTTATATCTCACTACTTCTCCTTCCTCATTTCTCTTTCTTACAAAGATCAATTTGTATCCCACTGTTTTAACATCATAAGGTGTGACCACAATTGGTCCGAATACATTTCTTTTCTTTAACGAATTCAACTCCACATTAATGGCTTCTTTCCATTTGATCCAATCTGAACGTTGAGTGCACTCTAAGATTGATGTGGGTTCTTGATCCTCGTCCATGAGTTCAAGTGCTACTTTATAAGCAAATATATCATCGACGTCGATATGCTTTCTGTTCCATTGTGTTCCAGACAATATATAGTTTATAGAGATCTCATTATTGTCAGGATCATCTGAATTAGGTGAATCAGCGTCCCAATACACTTTTGGTTCAGACGAATCGACCACATTATTTTGGTCGACCATGGTCAGCCTGGTACGACCGTGGTATGACCAGAATTGGTCATGACCGTGGTGCGACCTGGAACGGCTGCGGTATGTCCTGGATCAACGATGGTACGTCCCGAATCAACCTTGGTACGTCCTGAATTGACCGTGGTCCGGTTTTGACCATTCTCGACCATATCCGTGTCTGGTAACATGGTTCCAATTTCCTCGGTTTCTTTTGAGTTTGTTGCACCCTTCCTTATCTTCCGAGGTACCTTATCCTTAGAACCGATTGGCCTGCCACGTTTTGGACGTTGGTCAGGTTCAGTAGCTACTTGATTCTGTCCTTCTTGGACTTCTATTCTGATCGGTGCATTACAAGCTGGAATGTGTGACTTTGTCACTCTATTTGGGTCAGCAAATGTATCTGGCAATTGATTAGCTAGCTTTTGCATATGGATTATCTTTTGAACTTCTAGATCACAATCTTTTGTTCGAGGATCTTGCCAAGATACCGATGGATTATTCCATTCTATTTCTTTGATCAGCTTGTTATTATCTCCCCCTAATGTTGGATAGATGGATTCATCGAAATGACAATCCATGTACCTTGCCTTAAACAAGTCACCCGTAGTAGGTTCAAGATACTTAATGATCGAGGGAGATTCATATCCAACATATATTCCCAATCTCCTTTGAGGTCCCATTTTGGTTCTCTGTGGTGGAGCAATAGGTACTTGGACGGCACAACCAAATGTTCTGAGATGGGAAATGTCTTGCAATTGACCCGTGATTAGTTGAGAAGGGGAATATTTATGTTCACTAGATGGCCTGATGCGAATTAATTCAGCTGCATGTAATATTGCATGACCCCAAGCTGATACAGGAAGTTTCGACCTCATGAGTAATGGTCGAGCAATCAATTGTATCCTTTTAATGAATGATTCTTCTAATCCATTTTGTGTATGGACATGTGCCACGGAGTGTTCCACACTTACCCCCATGGACATACATAAATCGTTGAAGGCTTGGGATGTGAATTCACCAGCATTGTCTAGACGAATAGTCTTCAAAGGAAAATCGGGGAAATGTGCTCTAAGTCTAATGATCTGAGCAAGCAACCTAGCAAATGCCAAATTTCGAGTGGATATGAGACACACGTGGGACCATCTAGTTGATGCATCAATGAGCACCATAAAATATCTAAATGTCCCACAAGGAGGGTTTATAGGACCACAAATGTCTCCTTGAATTCTTTCTAGGAAGTTTATCATTTCCTTATTGACTTTGACTGGTGATGGCCGAATGATAAGTTTCCCTTGTGAACATGCATCACATGTGAGATTTCTTGGGACAACTTTTCTTTCTTTCAAGGTGTGCCCACTAGAGTTCTTAATGAGTTTGTGCATCATGCTTTTACCGGGATGGCCAAGCCGGTTATGCCATAGAGTGAAGTTTTCGCAGGCATTAGCCTCTATCATACTGATCTTTGCGAGATATAGACCAGTAGAGATTGCTGGTATGGTCTCTAGAACATGCTTAATGCCACGGGTGATATTGGTGATTTGTAGGAATTCTTTAGTTCCTTCACCCATGGTTTCAACATGGAAACCGTTTATTCTAATGTCTTTGAAACTTAGTAAGCTCCTTTTGGAACTAGGTGAATAGAGGGCATTAGGGATGTCTAGACGTGTACCATTTGGTAATAGGATGGTTGCTTGGCCGAATCCTTCAATGAGGCTGGCCAAACCAGCAATGGTTTGAATATTGGCATTTTGTTTTGTTAGGTCGAGGAAATGTCTTTTGTCTCTAAGTATAGTGTGGCTTGATCCACTATCCACCACAAGCATTTCCAAATGATCTTTCATTTCTATAAGATGAAAAATTTCATTTCTTAGAGACTATAGGAGTAACACCAAAACCTTATAATTTTATTAAGTCTAAATCAAAGTGCATAAAACATTCAAGAAATCAAGCAAATGAAAGAAACACAAAACGCAAATAAAATCCTAGAAATGTAAAGCACAAAATCGAGATGTCAGACACTTGATCATTCCTTTAGAATATCAGAGGTTTCAAAATCCATATCATTATCTTCGTCCATAAGATCATCATTGTTATGGTCGAAGTCTCCATTATCGTCCTGGATCCAATTGGCTTCCGGTTCTTGCCTTTGAGACTTTCCTTGTAGAGATCACATAAGTGTCTTGGAGTCCTGCAAGTCTTTGCCCAGTGATTGGACATACCACATCTATGGCATACGGACTTGGTCGAGTGTGGTGGCTTAGAAATGCCACCTCGTCCTCGCCCCCGACCACGTCCGTATACGGATTGGTGTCTATGGTCGCCCATAGTACGCCCATTCCTTTTAAATCGGCAGTAATTATTGGATCGACCACGTCCTCGCCATGATCCTCGGCCATGTGGTTTGTTATCATGAACATAATTGCTTTCTTTATGTTCTTTCTTTTCTTTCTCAACCTTGTTAGATTCGGGCAAAGGTTTAGACCCAGGCGGCCTCATCTCACTATTCCTCATTAGTAGTTCATTGTTTGTCTCAGCTAAGAGTAAGCATGATATTAAATCAGCATAAGTGGTGAATCCTTTCTCTCTATATTGTTGCTGAAGCAACACATTGGTCGAATGGAAAGTAGAGAAGGTCTTTTCGAGAAGATCTTTCTCGGTTATCTTTTCACCACAAAGTCTTAGCTTAGAGACTATCTTAAACAATGCTGAGTTATACTCATCCACAGATTTAAAATCTTGGATCCTGAGGTTTCTCCATTCGTACATGGCCTTTGGTAATAGCACTGTCCTCTGATGATTGTACCTGGACTTAAGTGCAAGCCAAAGTTCCAATGGGTTCTCCATAGTTAAGTATTGATCTTTGAGACCCTCGGTGAGATGGTGCCTGATGATAGCTATGGCTCGGTAATTATTCCTCTCATTCTCTTGATTTCCTTCTTTGATACAATCACCAAGTCCTTTAGACTTAAGGTTTATTTTCGTATCAAGTGCCCATTGGAGATAGTTGTCACCAGATAGGTGAAGGGCAGCATGATCAAGGTTTGTTAGGTTTGACATCTGAAATACATAGATCATTCACTTAGTAAGGCTATGTAAGCAAGCAAGCAAGTATAAGGTTTAAGCTATATATACTTAAGCTATCAAGCATGCCACACGGCGATGTTATGTGCACAAGACAAGTCTAGCAACTTAGGTGAACATACATGGTTATAAACAATCAAGTCTAACAACTTAATGTGATATTAACCGTTTATATACAATCAAGTCTAACAACTTAACTCATGTCACACAGTTATAAACAAGTTAGACTAACAACCTAGGTGATCATATACCAAACTAACAACCTAGGTGATCAAAACAAGGTTTACCCGGCAAGAAACATATATCTTTGAGTGATTGATTTTAGGTCGGATCTTTAATCAAGTCAAGATTCAAGTTAGGTTCTCATATATCTTTAGAATATCACAAGTTATTCTAGCAACCTAATATACAATGAATCTATCACCTTAAATAAATCAAGTATCATTTGGTTACATGAATAAACAACCTAGGCGATATCTATGTTGATCCGGTTTTAGGGTTTGATCTTTAAACAGTTTAGGATTCGAGTTTTCCATGTTCTTTCAATGCATAAATCATAGAAAAACTAACAACCTAACTGTCAAGCAATGGATCACACAATCCGTGATCAAAATAAAACAATTAAGCAAAACAAAAACCTATTGCACCTAGGTTTACCGAATTAGGGTTTATGTTTTCTCTCTCTAGATTAACTTTGTTTTCCGATTTAGGATTGATCTTATATCTTTATAGTAGTTAGGTTTATGGATTAGGAACATAAGCCTAAAAGGATTGGGTTTAATAAATTTTCGAAATTAGGGTTTTAGTAAACCCATAACTAATAGGTTTTATCGGAAATTAGGGTTCATGTGTTCATCGGATAAAGCTATGTTTATATGAGCTTATTTTGATCCGATTTCTTCATGAAACTTTAGGGGTTTTGTTTCTAATCATATATGAGGTATAAATACATAGAAATAATGATCTAAAGTTTTGAAATAAATCGATTAGGGTTCATAAGGAGATCCGATACATATATATACTTATTTTAGATCTTATTAAGTTTAGATTCATATAAGTTTCGATTATGAACATCCTAATGATAAGATCTTTAACTTCTTTGGATCTGAATGGACCTTACTTAGAGAGCAAATTGATCACGAGCTACTTGTTGATGGAGCACTTATTTGGATCGTTGAGGATGAGTTCGTGAGAGGTAGCTTCGTGATGGTTTGTTGAGCCGGCAAGAGCAAAGAGCAACGAACCTCCTTTGATGTTTTGTTGATCCGGGAGAACAAAGCTTGAAGATTGCTTAAGGACTTAGAAATTTTTCGTGGAGGCAAAGATGAGAGAGAGGCGTAGAATGATTAGGGTTTATGAGCTTAACTCGTGTTGATAACGTGTTGTAATCTAAGTGTTTTAGTTGTGTAAATCGTGTGTGTGTTTAGGTGTAAAGACTTGTTGCTTTTTTTGTATTAAGTAAAGGGGATGTCGAGATCTCTTTATATACATAGAGATCAAACCGACATTACCCTATGGATAAGTACAAAAGATAAATCCTATCTTATCTAGGATTACATAAGGTAAACCTAAACCAAGTGGGTTTAGGTTAATACAAAACCAAGTAACAATGGGTTTAGTAAACCATGTCGCCATAGGTTTACTTGTCCAGCCCGGTTCGGCCCATCTGGTCGGTCCGTCTGGTTAGGGCAATCCACCTTGTGTTATAACAGTATTGAATTTTTTATGTAAGTTAATAATATAATTTTAAACTAATACTTTTTTATAAATTAAAAATAATCTGTTAGTTAATTATAATGTATTATATTTTATTACACTGTAATTTAATTTTTATTTAAAAGTCCAGCTACTAATTTTATGTTAAAATAAACGAATGACATAAGTTTTATACATATCTACATTTCAAAAATTATTAAATTCCAGGTATTGCTATTACCTTATTCTTAAGAAGATATAAATACATTTTATTTAATTTTTCATGTTTAAGTATTGTTGTCTATCTTCCTGTAAATATAAAATGAAATAAATGTTAAAATGCAGCTATTAGTTTTATAATTTTTTGTTGTTTTATTTTAAAATAAAATTTTATATTAATTTATATTACTTTTTAGTGATACTGATACTATTTTTATTTTATTGTTTTCATAAAAAATAATTTATCATTAATAATTTTGTTTTATTCTCAAAAACAAAAACCAGAATCTAAAATCACCAATCGAGTTTTTTAAAAAACTAAAATCTACAGAAAAATTCAAAAACCAAAACTAAAATCCAAAATCTAAAAACTAGAAACCAAAAACTAAAATCTTAAAACCAAATAAACAATCACCACCTGTTTATGTCGTTTGCTTTTCATCTTCTCTCCGCCTAACCTTTCACTGCTTCTCATCCTTTTTGATACGCCTGAGAAACGTATGCGTTAATGGCATTGAATCATCAGCTCCACTACATGAGATCTAATGCCTCTATTCTTCTTTTTCAGGCACTCTGATTGACTATATATATAGACGGTATCATAGATAGTTTACAGAAAGGCCAATCAACAGATTTAATTCTTTGATCTCAAGGCTGGACGCTGACGGGAGAGTGTTGTAACAAGGCTCCTTCGATTCTGGAAAGCTCATAGTTGATCTGTTATTGGTTCATGGCAAGGTAAACACGTTTATAGCTTTCTTAGTTTTTCTAATTCAAGAGCTTTAAATAAACCTATTTTCATGGGTGTTGATCTGTTAATGGTCAATGGCAGGTTAACGAAGTTTTTTTTTTGTTTTACGTTTTCTAATTTGATTCTCTGATTGCTTAATGGTTGTTTATAACCCTTCCTTGTCAGCTCAAAGCTGAACACCCTGTTATCGAATCCAAATGGTCCATCTTCTTCTCCAACACAGTTGGGTCTAATTAGGATTCCTGCTCTTTCGATGAACAACATGGCAATACGAGTCTTGAGCCCATTGCGAGATGTCTCCGTCCAAATCAGCAAGCATCTCGGCTCTGGAGCAGCTCAAGACCTCTGCTATTGACAGTACGTGTCTCTGCTATTGCACCTTTTAAATTATCTTATACATGACAACGCTTTAAATTATCTTCTGTTTTTCCTATAGTATAAGTCTTCTTCTCTAATTTTAGTATTGTGTGCCCGTGTGCGCCTTTACTTTGAATTGTAATTCTTTTCTATTCTAATAAAAACAGTGTTAAAAAAAACTTGGTATGTCCGTGGAAAACTAAAAGCTGAGAAAGTAGCGTGAAAAACATCAAATTCAAAAGGACTAAAGCTTTCCACTATGACCTACTCTTATCACTGGTCCTCTCCTCACTTCTTCCATCTTCTTTCCATTTCAATTTTGGCTTATCCCAAAGGTTAACCTGATTTTGCATGTAAAAACCTTAATCTTTGTATGGAGAAATTTACTATCTGATCACGCTGAAGCTTCACATGTTCTTGCAGCTGCACAAACATATGTATAGATTTTTTTTTTTTGTTGTCAAAGGAAAAAATTACAGATTTTGAGCCTCTGTAAACCAAGCTGGTAACTCCCTATCCATGTGAACAACAAAAGACGATTGTTTCCTATCACTACGTGCAAGACTGTCCGCCTTTGAGTTCTATGTTCGTGGTACATGAACGACATCGGAGCTGTGAAAGTACTCCCTCAAATTTTGAATGTCTGCTAGGTAAGTTGCGAATGCTGGCCATTCCTCCGGTTCCTTCACCATCTTTACCAATTGAGAAGAATCCGTTGCAAATGTCACTTGAAGTTGTCGCAGGTTGCACATACATTCCATTGCCCAGATTAAAGCCTCAATCTCTGAATGTAGGGGGGATAAAGTACTGCGAGTATTTCGTGCCCCCATCAGTCCATCAAAACCTGCGAGAGTACTATACCATCCTTGTCCAGAGAAAATATCCTTCTCTTTACATGATCCGTCTGTGTAACACCATCTGCCTGTAATGGTGGGCATGGACGTGGCCAGGTCACTTGTATGTAAAACGGGTTGGGTACTCGAAATCTGTGCCTCATTCCAAGCCAAGGACTCCGATTCCGCTATTTTCAACGTTTCTCTGGGATCAATATCTAGATTGCTGAAAACTTTGCTATTCCTCCCTTTCCAAATATACCAAAGGATCCACGCATATTGATGATCCGCCATCCGAGGACAGACTCGCCAAAACAAATGGTCCATATTCACAAAAAGTGACTGAGTTGGAAAAAACTGAGGGTTGGATGGGATTTTGGAAAGCGCCCATACCTGAATCGCCGGTGGGCATTCAAAGAATACATGATTTATCGATTCCTCGGCTACTCCACAGCAGGCACACACCGTATCCCCCTTCATTCCCCTTAATTTTAAGTTTTGTTTAACTGCCAAACATCCCGAAATTAATTGCCAGAGGAAGTGTTTCATCTTCGGCGGGCATTTTACTTTCCAGCAGAAAGCTTTTAGTGGATTCACGGAGGGTCCAATAAGTTGCTGATCATTGACTACATCCGGATAGATACGTTCTACTTGATACCCCGATTGGACCGAATATTTTCCATTTTTTGTAAAATGCCAACCATCCATGTCTGGTACCACCGTCCTACTCAAAGGAATACTTTCTATTATTTCCGCATCGTTAGGTTCCACCAGAGTCCGGATAACCTGTGAATTCCAAGTGCGTGAATGGGAATTGATGAGAGCATCGACCGTGAAGTCAGAATAGAAATTTGAGAAGTTACTTTGTGCTGGTCTCGGGCGAGTGGATGGGATCCAGGGGTCGTTCCATACTGATGTAGACGATCCTGTCCCCACCCGTTTGATTAGTCCTTTATAAACCAGAGATCTAGCTGAAACGATACTTTGCCATCCATAGGACGGCGAGTACGATTTGATCGGTTCAAGAGGTGATGCATTCCTGAAATAGCGACCTTTAAAAACTCGATAGAAGAGTGTATTTGGTTTCTCTAGCAATCTCCACATCTGTTTTGCTAACATATCCGTATTAAAATCCCTGATATTCTTGAAGCCCAGACCTCCCTCTTCCGTGGGAGCCGTTAATTTCTCCCAAGACTTCCAATGTAGCCTTTTTGTATTCCCTGAGGAGCTCCACCAAAATTTTGCCACCGCACTGGTTAGTTTTTGGGTTGTTGCTTTTGGGAGGCGGTAGCATGACATTACATGATTTGGTAAAGCTGAAACTACTGATTTGATAATGACCTCTTTCCCTCCTTTTGAGAAAAATCTAAATGTCCAACTGTTTACTCTACTATTTAGCTGATCTTGAATAAAACCAAAAATCTGCGTTTTCGATCCACCCAAACTCTCTGGTATCCCTAGATATGATCCCATCCCACCAATGTTTTGGATTCCTAGAATATTCCTCATCTCCTGGCGATTTGATTCATCAATTTTGTGTCCGAATTGGACTGATGATTTCTGAAAATTTATAAGTTGTCCCGAAACTGCCTCGTACTCCTTTAGAATCCTCAAAATAGTGTAACACTCCTCTTTGGTTGCCTGGCAAAAAAATAAACTATCATCTGCGAAAAATAGATGCGAGATCGGCGGACAGGTCCTTGCCACCTTCATTCCTGTGAGCTGTTTATTTCTCTCTGCTTTTTTAATGTTCATAATTAAAGCCTCTGTGCACATGATGAACAAATAAGGGGATAATGGATCGCCCTGCCGCAACCCTCGGTGGGGAACAATATTACCTCTTGGATTCCCATTCAGCAAGACCCGGTACCGAACCGAGGAAATACATTCCATCATGAGTTTAACCCAGTGCGGATCAAAGCCCATTTTGTGTAACAGTGCCTGAACAAAGGCCCATTCCACTCTATCATATGCCTTACTCATATCCGTTTTGATGGCCATGAATTTATTCTGGCATGATTTATTAGCGCGTAAACCATGAAACATCTCTTGGGCAATAAGAATATTATCCGATATTAGCCGTCCAGCTACAAAAGCCGATTGTGTTTCCGAAATTAACTCGGGGAGGGAATTCTTTAGTCGCTGACAAAGGACCTTTGAAATGATTTTATAGCTTACATTACAAAGGCTTATTGGCCTCATCTCCGTCATCCTTGTGGGTCTCTCCGTCTTGGGGATCATACAAATATTAGTGGTATTAAGTCTTGAATCCATTTTTCCAGAAACCAAAAAATTGTTTACCAAATCCGTCATATCTTTCTTAATAGTAGGCCAAGCATGTTGAAAGAATAAGGCCGTCATTCCATCTGGCCCAGGCGCCTTTTCTGGGTGCATCATAAAGAGTGCATTTTTGACCTCAGTCTCCGTTGCTGTCCTAAGTAATGCTCTGTTCGTCTGAGGAGTAATAATCGGGTTAATGTCCTCAAGAAATCCATCAAACCCTGATGGAGAAGTAGAAGTGAAAAGATCATCAAAATAATTCACTGCCACTTTTTCTACATCTTCCTCCTCTGTGACCCAGTTTCCAGATTCATTATATAATCCTACAATTCTATTGCGAACCCGCCTTTGTTTTGTCAAGGCATGATAAAATTTAGTATTTAGGTCGCCATCGGTATGCCACATATTACGACTCTTTTGTTTCCAATAATCCTCCTCGTCCAAATAAGCCGCTTGAAGCTTCCTAGTAACATCTACAATTTCCGCTTGCGACCTAGAATTATCTGTTTGGACTTCCTCCAATGCTTTCTGCAGTTCGAAATTTTTTTCCTTTCCAAACGGAGGATTACTTTTCCTCCATGCTGCAATTTCATGTCTACAGTTACCAATTTTAGTTATAAAAGTGCCCATATCATCCTCTGCTGAGCCCCTCCAACCGCTGACAACAAAGTCCAAAAAACCCTCCTTACCAATCCATCGTTTGTCAAACCTGAATTGATATCTCTGATGTTGCACCCTATTTCCAAGATGAACCACAATCGGTCTATGGTCTGACCCGATCATCCCTAAATATTCAGAGTATGAGTGGGTAAACATAGAATGCCATTCCGCGTTTGCCAGTGCCCTATCCAGTCGGCACCGAATCATCTCCCTTCCCCGCCTACCTTGCCAAGACATTTGGTTACCCCGAGCCGGGAATTCCAGCAAACCACAGTTACGAATCATATTATTGGAAGGTAAAAAAGATCTTGCACTCCTAAGTGGTCCTCCTTGTTTTTCATGATTACCAGTAATCTCATTCATATCCCCGATAATAAACCACGGGATCAGCCTAACAATACCATATCTTGTTAGTCGCTCCCAAACTAGTTCACGATTTTTCATTACCGGATCGCCATACACAAAGGTCATAAAAACTTTTTGTCCAAGACAAACTGCTTCAATGTCGATCATACGGTTACTGGAATAGACCACATTAACCTGATAGTCATTATTATAATATAACGCTAAACCTCCACTTGATCCAACTGGATCCACCGTCATGACTCTATCATACCCAAAGTGAGTTTGAAATCCCTGGACGAAAGTGAAGTGTTGTTTTGTTTCCGATAAAAATAAGAAATCCGGTTTGTGTTTGTGCCATATCTCGCGGAGATAACTTATTGTAAACTTGCTACCCATTCCTCTGCAATTCCAGCTTAGCACTTTCATAAAAGATACAATTTGGGCCCTTTCGGACTGATGAAAAGTGCATGTGATGAAACGCTAATACCCATATGCAACCTCCATACCAGACAAGAAATTTGATGCCATCTCACTATACTAACCTCGTCGGGTCTTGTACATTTTATGCTCATTCTGGTTATAAAGGTCCATGATATCCCATTAACCTTCTTATGACTTCCAGTAGAAACTTTAGAGATTAAGGAATCCATTGCGTTAATCTCCAACCTAACTATTTGCGCAAAAAGTTCCTGAGACCAATAATTTAACTCACTCCAGACCATTGGATTCCATAACCCCACGAAATCCCTACCTCGTCGGCCTATGCTCCGTCCGCGATATCCACCGCGTAATGGATGAGGATCAATGCTATGATTGTTAATTTGATTTAATGAGACCAAATCCCCAAACCCACATGGGCAGTTGTCACCACCAACTCGATCAAAACTACCAGACATCCATGTTCCTCGCAAATAAATTTGAGCCTGAATTTTATTCCTTCGGTAGTACGTCTTTTTCAAACAAAAATAACACCAGACCAACCAAAAATGAGAATGCACTAACAAAACAAGAAACCTCTTAACTTGCAAACACCAAACCATGCTCATTGAGCTTATTACATTAAAAGGAATCAAACAGTGACGCCAAACTTTCTGCACCTTCACCTTCCTCTCCCACGTCTTAGAATGTGTCATTGTACTACATTTTGGGTAATCCAGACTTGGGGTTTGATGTTCCCTTATCGTCATTTAGTCTAGAGGAATCACCAGCGATATTCCCTGACTTGCTTCGAACCTTGCGTGGTGAGATTAAACCTTGTACCATACGCATCTTTGACGATCCTGCAACATTGATCATAGGTTTAAATAAATTCCTACGAGAGCTTTGTTTGCGCACCTTGTCCTCCAATATCTTGTCCTTTACGCCTGGTACTCCTATGGCCACCACTTCCTTATTCTGAAGATCCTCTACTCCTGTGTGTTCCTCATCTGTTAAATCTTGTAGGTCCAACTTGATATTCCCTTCTCCTTTGTGATCCTTCTCCTCATACTCCTCCATCCTATCCAATGCATTGTCCAGCATCACCGTATCCTTGTTTGACCCTTTAGTCTTCTCCACAAGTTGTGGAACTTGCTCCAAATCCACAGCATTGAGCGGTGGTTCCTTAATCGGATCCCCTTGAGTGCTTAACAACTCTGCTTGGAATACTAGCGATGGTTGATCCGAGGGACTGTTCTTCTCTTGAGAACAAAGCATCTGGATCTCCCCCTCTTCACGATGGGTGTCTTCGCTTAAGCCCTTGCTCGGAATCCGGCCTCCAGTATCCCTTCCACTCTCCTCGGTTCCTAGTACGCGGTACTCCTCTCGTCGCCTGGGTCTTGTCTCATCTTCATTTCCTCTCCCGCCAATCCCCTTCTGACCTTCCCTAGCATTGTGTTTATCTCCCACCCTTGTCCACCTAGGTTCAAATTCCCCTCCAACTTTCCCTTTTCCTTTCTCAGCATACTCCTTCCTGTCTTTTGCTTGATACCCTCCATTACCATGGACTACCACCCCCTTATAGCTCCTGGCCCGGTTCTCCGATTTGCCACATGCCATGTCTCTTGGATCCCTTGACTTCTCCACCCCTTTTGGATTCAATGGACATCTCTCAACTCCATGACAGAGGCTAGAGCAAAGAGTACAATACCCAAACAATTTATCATACTTCAACACCACTTGAGCCTCTTCCCCATCATGGAACTCTCCTCCCTTAAAGTCAATAGTGGTATCAAAGCATAAGCTTTGAGTTGCATTCACAATGACCTGGACTTTCCCAAGATCTAAATCCACTGCCACTGTCTTCCCTAAGCCATCTCCAATGCTTTCAAAGGTTTTATATGCCCAATACTCCAACGGGATGCCTAAAATCTTCACCCAAAAGGTAATCTCTGAGGGGAAGTTATGAGCCATCCGCGGCTGCCATCTTGCTAGAGACACCATCCAATAATCGAAATGGAAGGGTTGCATCTTCAAAACGACTTCAATATCCTCCTCCCTTTCGAAATCAAACTGGAATTTCCCAAATCCTAAATCCGCCCCAGCAACCCGGTCCTCCATGTGCCATATCTTTGGCAATGTTACCACCAAAGACTTGATGTCCTGTTCCTCAGGGTTCAAACACCTCCCCACCAATGTCCTTGCATAGCTCTTGATGAGAGCAGAGTTGTCGAAGTGGGGTACCGAAATCTTCAATCTCTTCCTTGTTCCCTCCACTGGTTCTACCGTCTTACCCATCATCCTGGCCTGAGTCATGATTACCACACCCAAACTACACTCAGTTACTTTAGAAAACCAATTCGTATCAATAGGAGAAAAGCTGATGAATATTTCAATGCAAGGACTCTCCTTCTTATAGTGCCCATACATTCCCCTTCCTCCACTCGTCCTAAATGTGTCATTACTACCAAGATCTCCCCAGTCCAAACTTTCCAAAACCCATATGATCTCATAAGTATCTATCCTAATCCGTAACCAACACCCTATGATACTCCAAATCCCTATACAAACTCGAATCATTCTATTACCATAGTTTCCTCCCCTCCAATCGCAAAAGATCTCTCTGAAGATCATACCTGTGGTAATGATACGATACACCGAAGATACACCCAAATCCCAAATCACCTGGAAACCCTCTCCGGATCTGATCCTCCTCAGTTGGCTCCCCTTAACTTTCTCGAGATTATACCCTTTAAAGATCGGGATAGATCTCGATCCTTTATTTTTCGATTGGATTGTATCCTTTCGAAATAGACCATCGGTTCCGTGTTGAGAGAAAGTTGACATTCGCCCCCTAAGCCCCGAAGAACCCAGCCCCCATCTCCGTCGTTCATGAACCCTAAATCGCACTAGAAATCGCCGTCGCCATTTGTGTCGTCAACAAAAAGATATATTTTTATTAACATATGTATAGATTTAAACTTTAAAATTTGACAAGCATATACATTTAAATATAAAATGACACGTAAAGAAAATAGAAAAAACAAAACGGCTATTAATTTTAAACATGAAAATATTTATGTTCATTTTAAATTAATAATTTTAATCACGTAAGAGTTAGCGTAGACTCCAACATATTTTTTGATGTATGTTACAGTAACTAATGCTATGATGATTTTTTTTTTCACAAAAAACAGCAGAAATAAAAAAACAATAGAAAATAAATCATTATATTCTTTTGAATTTTCTTTATTGTAAAATAAATAACTTATCTCTAACTAAAAAATAAATGTTAGTATTACTTTAAACTAAGACCAATCAATACATTTTAAATGTTTGTTAAAATTTATTATGTAATGTAGTATAAGAGAATTAATTATGATTGGTATTTATTCTTGAGTAATACCTTAAGATAGTCTTAAAAAAGTTTATGTCACCAAAATAACCTTTAAGGAAGAAAATGATCAAAATAACCTTTATTAAAAGGTGTTGATTTACATTTATACCTTTTGGGTTAACTAATCTAGACTTAGAGTTTAGAGTTATGGGGTCGAGTTTTGGGGTGGAGTTTAAAATTGAAAAAAAAAAATATTAATTTAAAAAAAATAAAAAAGTCTAGTTTGGTCATTTTTGTTCTTGGAGATTATTTTTGTGACAAAAACTTCAAAATGATTATTTGAGAGATTTGCCTTTTATTCTTTATATAGTTTTTTTTATTTAAAGTGAATTCCTATAAAAACTATTCCAATTTAATTTTGACATTATAAATATATATGGTTGTAAAGTCATTTTACATTTATAAAATCTCACTAAAATATATATATCAACGACTAAATTACAATAACCATATTTTTAAATTCGGTCTCTCTAACATATGCATTAAACATTAGAATATATATTGCAACATCCAAAAGCATAGTATTTTATACATACGAGTACAACCTACAACCTAAAAGTAAATGTTTAGGAATTACATAACACACATGTAAATATATTGGTATTGTGTGGGTACTACGTATTCAATATTTTCAAAGTCTGAACGTTTTATTGTTGGCTTCTTTTGTTTCTGATACATACTAAATAGTTATTTCCTCTGAGATAATAACGACCGAAGAATGTGCACAAAATGTGTTATTTTAAAGCTATTTGGCTTAATTTTGCGCTAGTTTTCAACAAGTTCAATCAAAATATTTTCCATGAAAATGTCTTTCAAGCATCTTGGGGAATCAGCCGTCTTCGTTGCTTTTGACGGTGAAATAACGAAGTTGACCAATGTTCCCATCGCAGAGGTTGCAAAAAACATGGTATTGTAATAGACGCTCCTAATATCCTTCTTAGTTTAAACACTTTACATGTTCTTATGCTAACTTTTGTTATTTTCAATTCCACAGAGCACACGAATGAAGCTCTCCAACTGGCAGTTCAGACTTTGACCTTCCGGCTTAAGCTCTTTGAATTCAATTTTTCCTCCACAATGGCCCCTATTTCTTACACAAACCAGCATCCACATATGCCTAACTTTTTGGAGTAGATTTTATTCTATGTGGATTAAAGATTTCTATGTCCAAAATATGCCTAACATTAATCCATGTGAATTGAAACTGACTGGGAAATGTTGACTACCTAGGTGACGATATGCCTGGTGCTGTCAGCCAAACTCTAAAGCCAACTCATGTGCTGACCAAGAGTGTCTCAAAGAACAACACATTAGTTAATGATAATCATGTGATTGCAGTAAGTCCGTCTGGCCCATCACCACAACCTCCTCAACTGATACAGTCGTAAGTTTTGATACCAAGAAAGTTCCAACGTTAAGAAGGCCTGTCACACTTACGGATTCCAATCAAGGAGATTAAGCCCTAGAGAGAAATTTTGCAGTCTCATTATCTATCTAAATTTAAAAGTTTGAGTTCAATAATGAAGTACTACTTTTTATTTAATTGAACCCATCATAATCTGATTAATGTCCTTTAACAATTAAGTTTTTAGTTTCTATTATTTTGTTTAAAAGCTTTAACATGCTTAAGTTTTAGATCTTTCTCATGTCATGCTCATATCTTTGATCATGTTTTTTGTTTCCAAAGATTGATGTTCTCATACCAATGGGGTTTGTGACTAGATTGAATTGATTGAATGGAATATGCAATCTTCTGCGAAGAGGTCATGCACATGAGTTAAAGACTCAAAGACAATGATGGTTCCATTTATTTCTCTGAATATAAACCTCTGTCTTGGTCTGCAAAAATCAAAGCTTCAATTCAGCATATTCCAACTCAATTCCTAAGCTATACCAAGAAATATACGACCCCACATATCACGTCCATTGCCGCATCAAACAAAAATCATAACCGAAACACCACTTCTCAAAACATAACTTAGCTCATCTCTCACATTAGTATGGTAAAGAACACAACAATAGCATAAACCAATAACCAGTAACCAATAACCAAAGCAACAACCCGCGCGAACCGCGGACAAACCACTAGTAATTATTAAAAAAACGTTTAGAATATATCATCTAGAAGATGTAAATGCCTTTTAAATGCTATTTATCTAATGTTTTTATATGAAAAGTTTGATTCGAAAATCATTTTAAAAAATATTACGTTTTTTATTATCCAATCAACATATGTAGAAAAGTATTTAGAAAATCATTTACAAAATACAAATGTTCTTTAATCAATGTTTCATATGGAGATTTTTGATAAAACACTTGCATTTAGTGTATATAAACATAAAATTTTATTAATTTATGTTATTTAACAATATCAAAATATGTTTATACCAAATAAATTGCTATTTTAAAAATAGAGATAAAATATTTTAACTTTTTAAGAGAATAATATTTCAAAATATAAGGAAAATTGTCAAAAATACTACATTTTTACTACCACTTTTTATGTTTACCTTAATCATTTTTATCCTTATGTTTTAAGAGTGAAAAAAATACTTATAACCTTAAGGTTAATTAATCTAAGATTTAGGGTTTAGAGTTAAGGGGTGGGGTAAGATTTTTGAATGTAAAGTTTAAGATTTTAATTTATCAAAAAAAATTTACCTCTTGAAAAAAGAAGGTATTTGTGAAAATGTCATTTTAGTGAAGTTAAAGTTGAATAATAGTATCAATAATGTGGTAAACATGAAAATTCGCCAAAATATAATATAATTTATATAAATAGGATTCATTATTTTCAATAACAAAAATATTAAAATTAATATATATTTATTATTTAGAAATAAACAAACTATATATCATATTTATTTTTATTAAAATTTTCTATTATGAATCACTTATTGCTCAGTTAATTATTTTATTAAATACATTAATAAAAATATACATCTTCTTTATTATAATTTTTCTATAGCGTATTCCTATTGCTTTATCTTTTGTTATACCATTTAAAGCTCTATTGATGTAACATTTGTTTTACGTCATGATAAGTTTTTGAAATGAAATTTCACAAGATAATAATACTATAAGAAAATAAATCTTTTATATAATTATTTTGTTAATATTCTCTGGCTCCATCCTTGGCACGATATGTGATGAAGATTTTTCTCGCAACTGATGAGACTCGAAACTAATACTTCTACTCTTAATGAAGAAAATTATACATGTATATAGTAACTCTAGACACAAGTACTTAATGGTTTAAAGTTATCTTTAAACAAAGAATAAAGTACTCAACGGATGAAAGAATAAGACCACCAAATATGTGTGTCTTTGTAACTATCTATACTGGTAGAAGAAATTAAATTTTATCTTTTCTTATTAAACTGAAAGAAATGAAATCAAAGTTTTTTTTTGTTTAATAGCTCTGAAAAAATCATTTCTTACGATAGTTAAATGCAAAACTGAAGAATGAAAAACATTTGTTAAAACTTTAGAGAACGAGGAAAAAGAAAAAAAAAACTTTTTTTTAATGATTATCATCTAAAGAAAAAGATGAGAAATTAAATCCAAGATATTATACTTTTATGAAAACCAAGAAATCAGCCAACGTAGGGAAAACGTAACGATTACAAAATCGGTAGTGGAGACAAGAGAGGGAGAGAGATATTAGACATAGAAACATGTCGATAAATAAAATTAGGTTGAATGTCTTTTTGTTTTGGTTTGTGCAATTTTAGTAAAGTAAGATGTGGCGAAAGATAGAGAGAAAGGTAAAATACAATGAAAGAAATTATCTAAAGTTTCTTTTTTGTTAAAAAGATTTATCAAAGGTTTTTTGTGTGTTCAATGAAATAAGCAAAAACGAAGTTTGATTTGCTGAAAAAATATATTATGATCTTCATTTAGGAAAATGTTTCTTTTGTTGCTTCACAAGAGTACATAATCTATTTTATTTATGTAAACGTAAATAGTAGAACACACATGAGTCTTTGATTTAACACATGACCGATTACTCCATTTTTAGTCATTCAATCACAAAACTTGCGGAAGCTACACATATTTATTTATTTAAATAACATCATTGAATGTGTATACACTAATATATCTAATATACAAAATGCGCTAATATAATTTAAAATTAGTTGATTTATTCTTACTCCATCATCATCTAGTTCTATCTCTGATTCTTCTTCATTAGGCATGATATCTTTGCCTTTCTCTTCTACATGTTTAAAATTATAAAAATAAAACACACATAGTTATAATGTTTTATGAATAAAAATAGAAGTTACAAACTATTCCTCACATAGTTATAGTGGCCATTTTTCCTTGTTTTTTCCTTGTTTTTTCCTTATTTTTATCATTTAAAATTTTGTAACTTGTATTTTTATTCACAGAAACCATAACTATGTTATTATAGTTTTAAACAAGCTATAGAGATATGAAAATGAATCATGCCTAATGAAGAAGAATCATAATTTTGTTAAGCATTAAGTCCATAAGCATTAAAGATCATGTAATAATAATTTTGTTTTGCATATGAGTAAATTGTTTCAAAATTTTCAGCGGATTTATAGATCACCTATTGGACCTCTCAACACTAATTTCCACCAAATTCTCATTGTGGGATATGGATCCGATGAGCATGGTCAACCATACTGGATAAACAAAACTCATATGACAAGGGTTGAGAAGATCATGGTTTCGGATACGTGTATCGTCGTAACAAAAGTGGTCGTGTCTCGAAGTTCTATGCAATGGTCTATCCTAAAAATGGATTTCCGAAGAGAAAAAGACCGAGGTTGATCATCACTCAAAAGTTAAGAAAATGTGAGTTTCATATTTGGGGTTATTTGTGAAATAACCCAAAACTAATGTTTCTTAGAGAAAGGGCTAAAAGAGATAGTAAGCAAAAAAAAAAAGAGAGAGAGATAATTGAATTTTGGTTTTTTGAGTTATCATGTGCATTTTTTGTTCATTTTTCTAAGTATCGAGTCTCCTAGACATACATGCCTTATACTTAATTTTTGCAATGATATTTAGGAGACTCCATATTAGCAACTCTTTTTGTTCATTTTTACATATTCTTATGTGGTTGTCTTTCCCATGTGGTTACACATTCACTTTAGATGATTAACAATTGTCATTTTGAAAACACCACATCGTTATTAGCTTTAAATTATAGTATTCAAGATGATAAGAGTAAAACGGAACCTGGTCTCTCGGATTTCAGTTCTAGTTGATCAAATTCGTTCCTAGAATAAAAGACAGGGTTTATAACAATTTAACACATGAAAAAACTTCTTGTACACAATTATTGATGCTAACGTAACTAATTGCATAATAACGTGATTGAATCCTCTTTATTCATTAGTGTTAGACAACGAGACAAAAGGCAAACCTGGAACTCTTGTGTTGATGAATGGTTTTGGAACTTTGAGTGCTGAGATGCTTGAGATGTCTTTCTGTTTTTGCTTTGGTGTTTGATGGTTTATGTTTCTGGCGGTTCTAACAGGGGTTTGGCCTGTTCTATTTTGAGTTTGAACATTTGTTGGTTAGTATTCTTTGTTTAGATATCTAATGAAAGTTTTTAGATGGAAAAAAAAAATACTAGAACAACAGGTAGGAAAAATAATAATAACATTTGTCCTTGAAAACACGACAGTTGTTTTAATAATAATAATAACTAGGTGATTACCCGCGCGCATGCGCGAGGTGAAATTTTTATATTAATAATCTTTGAATATTAACTTCGATCGTCCAACCATGTCATAAGTTTTCAAACGTATAATCATAGACCGTCAATATAAGATTAATTATAGGGTCATGTTTGTTGATATTTTTTTAAACCTATTAAATTTACATCGAACTTCAATGATATTATCTCAATGTTATAATTCAACCATCTCACTTTGATACAAAGAATTGTATTTTTAAAATGATATGATTAAATAACATTTGAGATCCGTACTTGCGCGGAATATATATTAATTATGTATACAAAATATTTATAAATATTATTGTTTATTTGTGTTAATTTACATATTATACAATTTTAAAATATATTGAATAATTGCAGAGCGAGTAACTATTACATATATAATTAAATTCGAGTAAGAACATAAATAAAAATAATCTCTCTTTTTATTTACAATATTTTTTGTTGATAAAAATCAAAATAAATCATTTATTTATTGTATATAGTACATAAGTAAAATTAAATGATATTGACATAGATATATAATATATTTTAATATGAATATTTATTTATTGAAACTTGTTACTCATATGATTGTATTAACATTTTATATTTGCTGTAACAAAAATATTATTCTTACTAATATGAATATTTATTAACCGAGACTTTCAACTCAATGTAAATTTTAAAATTAATATTTTATGTATTTTATATATGATATATATATTAATTTAAATGATATTGAAATATATATATATATATATATATATATATATATATATATATATATATATATATATATATTTCAATATCATTTAGGGACAAACATTGAAAGTGTTGACTTGGAAACGAAAAGGAAATTAGGGTTTTGGTTGATCTCAAACTTTTTTGAATTTCCACGGGTGATTTCTTCTTTAATTTAAAATATTTATGCTTACGATAGCGTTTCTATTAACTCACATCTTTTTTTGTCTTTGTTTTAATTTCGCGCAAGCGAAATGCATGAGTTTCGATTGATTGAGAAAAGATTTCGACTGTAATACATCAACAGAGATCCGCACATTATGTGGGAGGAACATTATTTATATAAATCATTTTTACACATTATTATTTATTTTTTGTTCATTATGTATTAAGAAATAATAAATGTATTAAATAAATGATAAACAAATAAATATTATGTATATAACTAAACTGCACTAAGCACATAAATCAAGGAAATCATTTATTTATATTATATGATACATAATTAATTAAATGATATTGACATAGATATATAATATCTTTTAATAGAAATATTTAATTGAAACTTCTTAATTCCTATTCATATGATTTTATCAAAATTTGTATATTTGTTGTAACGAAAATTTTAAACATTAAACACAATGAAAAAACTTTTATAGTTTTAGTAATTAATAACCATTTTAATAATTAATGTGAATTTCAAAATTAAAATCTACAGATTGCAATACCTTTTCAATGAATTTTCAAAATTAACATGTATGTATTTTTATTAGATATATATTTTAATTTAAAAAAAATTAAAAATTATATATAATATGAATATATATTAAATGATACTTCATATTTATATAGCATATATGATTTTTTGATCATTTATATTTTTTTAACAAAAAAGGTAAAACCATTGTTCACAAATTTTCATTATAAGACTTTTAATAGTTTTATTAATTTATAATCGTTTTTAAAAATTCAAAATATAACATATAAGAAAAAAAATCTAGATTTTTATATTATATAATTAATATGATTGTTTTATTTTTTTAATAATATAAATTAATAAATGATGGAGGATACAAAAACTAATATCAAATATTTATTATTAAAATAATTAATTTCATATATATGTTATTATATTAGATAATTTCGTAGATTTTATTCAAGAAAATAATGAAGAATATTTTTATGCATTACTAATCAATTTGATAGTTTTAATAAAAATATAATTTATATTTAGATATACAAATTTACTTTTTAAGAAATCTGAGAATCATTCTTAGAATATATAATAACACGTGGTCACACTTAAATGTTATAATCTTCAAAAATAAAAACATTGTTCCAAGAAAATTTTCATTGTAAGAATTTTAATTGTTTTAGTAATTTATAGTCGTTTTGAAAAAATCAAAATATAATATATAAGAAAAAAATCTAGATTTTTTATTACATGGTTAATATGATTATTAATATTTTAATAACAAATATTAAACAAAAATGATGAAAGATACAAAAAATATTATCAAATATTTATTATTCAAAACATTAATTATCACATATATGTTAATCATATTAGGTAATTCCGTAGCTTTTATTTAAGGAAAGAATGTAAAGTATCATTTTATGCACTACTAATCAATACGAATGTTAATTTAATAAAAATATAATCTATATTTAGATGGACCAACTTTTTTCTAAAGATTCTGAAAGTCATTCTGGTGATGACACGTGGCTACACTTATAAGTTGTAATGCTCCAGGATTAATACATAGGGGATAATAAACGAGAATGAAGAAACAGGTGGCCGCTTTGGCAAACCATTAAGCCTATCTTTCTCATGCACTTACCCTGGAAAAAAACCATTAAGCATACGAGTCTAAACTTGTCAATTATCACCATGAGAATCAAGAAGTGAAGTTTTACTGATAGAACTAGGTGATTACCGCGCACATACGCGGAGTGAAATTTATATATTAATAATCATTGAATATTAAATTTGATTGATTCATAAGTCTAAACGTATAATCATGGACCATCAATATAAGGTTGATTATAGCGTCATGTTTGATATTTTCTTAAACCTATTTAATTTACATTGAGTTTCAATGATATCATGTCAATGTTATAATTCACCATCTCACATCGATATGAAAAATCGTATTTTTGAGATGATATGATTAAATAACATTTGAGATCCGTGCTTGCGCGGAATAAAAATTAATTATGTATAGAAATTATTATAGATATTATTATTTATTTGTGTTAATTTACATATTATACAATTTAAAAATATATTGAATAATTTGAGGAGCAAGTAAATATTATGTATATAATTAAATTCGAGTACGAACATAAATAAAAATAATCTCTATTTTTATTTACAATATTTTTTGTTGATAAAAATCAAAATAAATTATTTATTTATTTTATATAATTAAAATTAAATGATATTGACATAGATATATTATATATTTTAATACACATATTTATTTATTGAAGCTTGGTACTCATATGATTGTATTAACATTATTATATTTGCTGTAACAAAAATATTATTTTTACTAATATGAATATTTATTAACCGAGGCTTCCAACTCAATGTAAAATTTTAAATCAAAATTTTCTGTATTTTATTTATATACTCAATGTAAAATTTTAAATTAAAATTTCATGTATTATATATATATATATTAATTTAAACGATATTAATTTTGGTGACAATTCTAAATGACGATATTAATATTACCCATGCGGGTAATCACCGCCATTTTAAATGATACTGAAATAGATATATAATATATTTTAATATACATATTTATTTATTGAAGTTTGGTACTCATATGATTGTATTAACATTATTATATTTTCTGTAACAAATATATTATTTCAACTATTATGAATATTTATTAACCGAGGCTTCCAGCTCAATGTAAATTTTAAAATTAACATTTTATGTATTATATATATGATATATATATATATATATATATTAATTTAAATGATATTGAAATATATATATATATATATAATTTGAATATATATTAAATGAGATTTCATATTTATATGATTTGTGATCATTTGTATCTTGTTACAATAAAAATGTTCAACCACTGACCAAAAAATTTCAACTTAGATTTTTAGGAGTCTTAGTAATTTATATTAAACAAACTCAAATATAGCATATAAAATTATATTTTTTTATTATATAATTATGTGATTGTTAAATTTCTTTTAAGAATATAAAAATTGAACAAAAATGATGAAAAATACATACATTTTTATCAAATCGTATATTAATATGTTATAATAACATGTAACTATCGAAATATGTTGTGATGACACGTGACTACCAAGATACGTTGTAATGGTCCATCTAAGTATATAATTAACATATATGTATTTTATATGATATATAGTTTAATTTAAGCAATATTAAAGTGCATATATATATATATATATATATATATATATATATATTTAATCTGAATATCTATTAAATGAAACTTTATATTCATATAATTTTATGATCATTTGTATCTTTTTTAACAAAAAATAAAAAACATTGTTCTTAGAAAATTTTCATTGTAAAGATTTTAATTGTTTTAGTAACTTATAGTCGTTTTGAAAAATTCAAAATATAACATATAAAAAAAATCTAGTTTTCTTATTACATGGTTAATATGATTGTTTAATATTTTTAATAACATAAATTAAACAAAAATGATGAAAGATACAAAAAATATTATCAAATCTTTATTATTCAAAACATTAATTGTCACATATATGTTAATCATATTAGGTAATTCTATAGCTTTTATTTAAGTAAAGAATGTAAAGTATCATTTTATGCACTACTAATCAATATGAATGTTAATTTAATAAAAATATAATCTATATTTAGATTGACCAACTTTTTCCTAAAGATTATGAAAGTCATTATAGTGATGACACCTGGCTACACTTAAAAGTTGTAATGCTCCAGGATTAATATATAGGGAATTAAAAAGCCAGAGCAGTTTCAGAGTTCCTTTGCTCTTAAAAGAGAGAAAAAACTCTATTTTTCTTTGATATTGCACACACACATATATATATATATATATATATATATATATATATATATATATATATATATATATATATATATATTGTCATTTGTCAATCTTAAACCTCTAAACTATAATCAAGATCATTGCCTGTAGAGCGAGAGAGAGATAGAATCGTTTTTGGGTCGCTTCTCAATATCTTGTTAAGTTGTTCCAAAAACTTTTAACAAAAAATTCTCAATATCTTGATTTGCAATGGAAGAGAACGATAACATCGAATGTAAGACGAACACTAGTCATTTTTGAAGATGCAAGATGTCTGCCCTGAAGTAGTCGCTGACGTAGATGTTGACGCAGACGACGTGTTGAGTGGTGAAGACCATGTGGAGTCAAGATGCTGAGCTGGAGTCATGTAGACTTGGAGAGCAAGTGGGTATCTTGGAGAAAATGCAAGAGGAATAAACTTGGGGAGCAAGTTTATGACTTAAAGGAAGAGGAATAAGTGCATTCCAAGAAAAGGAAAGTTGCACTTATTGACATGGAAGATGTCCATATTGTGGTTCCTTGGAGACTAAGGTTTCGGGAACTTGGAGAATAACTATAAAATAGTTATGAGGTCGTCTGTAATTAGACAGAGACACATAGACTGATTTTATAGAGAGAGAAGGTCTTGGTGTGTTCTTGGTCGTGCTGAAGCAGTTGCCGAAGTACGTGACGGAGGAGAGATACAAGCGGGTAGCTTAGGGATCTTTCAGTACCAGTTGTTAGGGTGTTAACAGACTGTGTAAGGCTGATTAAGCAAGTCTTGTAAAGATTGTTTAAAAGGAGATTCTAATAAAGCATAGTGGTTGCTTGTATTGTTTTGTCTCTGATTTACTTTCTACATTACTTAATTGTGGTGTCATCTTTGCACTTACAATTGGTATCAGAGCGGGGCACCTAAGTTATCGGTGTAATCCTGAAGGTGAAGATGGACACGATTGTTTCTATGCAGAAGATGATCATGTTGAATGCGGACCAGTATGGTCATTGGAAGGCTCTCATGAAGCAGTTGATTCGAGGAATCAATGAAGATGTGTGGACTGCTGTGGAGACTGGGTGGGAGGAGCCTACCATAGTCACGGATGATGGGAAGAAGCCCAAGCCAAAAGAAGATTGGACAGAGGAAGAGCGCAATGCATCAAAGTTTAATGCAAAGGCGTTGTCGGTGATCTTTGGAGCTGTTGAAGCAGAGCAGTTCCAGCTGATTCAGGGGAGTACTTCAGCTAAAGAGGCGTGGGAGATCCTGCTGAATTCGTTTGAAGGAGATGATAGTGTCAAGAGGACACGTCTGGATCATCTTGGGTCGCAGTTTCAGAATCTCAGGTGGTCTGATAATGATTCCGTGGCGAGCTTCAGTGCCAAACTTAGTGCTATGGCGCATGAAGCATTTGTACTTGGAAAGAAGTACAAGGAGAAGAAGCTGGTAAAGAAGTTGTTACGCTGTCTTCCAGCGAAGTTTGGAGCTCATAAGGCGGTCTTGAATATGACTACAAACATGGATGAGCTCAAGTTTGACAAGCTTGTGGGTATGCTGAAGGCAGAAGAGATGGAGACAGACAGTAGCTCGGTCTCTACGTCAGGTGGTACCTCAAAGAGCATAGCGCTTGTAGCTCACAAGGATGTTGATAGATTTCAGAAGCTTGAATATGATGTGGGTATGTTGGCTAGAAATCTTGGTAAGATGATGAATTCTTCTGGTGGGAAAAATCAGTATGGTCGACAGAGAAGTTGGCGTGACAAAAGAAGAGAAGGTGTCAAGTGCTACGAGTGTGAAGGTTTAGGTCATGTGAAGGCTGACTGTCCTATGGCACAACGAAAGGAACTTATGTGTTCTGAGTGCAGAGGTGTTGGACACACAAGGCGCGAATGTCCAAACTTAAATAAGAGAAAAGGAGTACAGTCGTCTGATGATTCAGAGTCTGAAGAAGATGAAAAGGTGTTGAAGAATATGGTTGCATTTGGTGCACGTAAGGAGGGATCTAGTGAATCCTCTGATTCAGATCGCAGTACAAATGATGAGGAGTATCACGTGCTGCTCAACAAGTGGTTGAAGGTCAAGGATCAGAATCTGAGATTGGAGAATGTGGCTCAGAAGCAAAACGAGTTGCTTGAAGAACTTCATGAAGAATTTGCGGCTGTAAAAGAGAAGAATGAGATTCTTGAGCAGGAAAACAACAAGCTGAGAAGAGTTTCTACTGGAGAACAAGAGAGAGCACGGAAGCTGGAACGTGATTTGGCTGAGAATCACAAGCAGATCAGGATGCTCAACAGTGGATCCAAGAACTTGGATCAAATCCTATCAATGGGTCAACCACCCAAGGTAAACTGGGGACTGAGATATCGAGGTTCTGAGAGTACTAAGGAGTACAACAGAAGGGGCTGTCACACTTCGTGCAGGGAAGCACATCAAAAAGTGGAGCCAAAGAAGTTCGTCGGGAAGTACGTCGGGACATACATCATGGAGTACGACAGGAAGTTCTACAGCGTGAAGCTGTGAGTAGAAAGCCAAAGGTTGTACATCAGTGCAACAATATGAAGGTCAGACAGGAGGTTCTGAAGCATGGTTGTGCAGCTGGTACAAGGAAGGAGGTTGATCGGTGCATCAGCAACTGTGTCAGGCCAAACAAGAAGCAACATCAGATGTGTTGTTGGTTCTGTGGGAAGGTTGGACACAAGAAGGTGGAGTGTTTTGCTCGTGAGAAGAGCAGAAACATGGCAAAGAAGGTTAACAAGACATTCACTAAACTCAAGAGGGTTGAAAAAGTGGTGTTAGCCAAAAGTGGCTTACTTGATGAGATCAAGGAAGACACATCAGAAGAAGGATGCAGCTCGGTTAGGAGTGATCTTGAGGAAGATCAGAAAGCATCAAGTCTGGAGTCAGAACAAAGAGTTGTTCATGGCACAAAGGGGAAGGAGATCGAAGTGTGTCAGGAAGTGATGCGAGGTGATCTTCAGGAGGGTGATAGTGAAATCACTTCAAGACAGTAGCAACGAGTGCAGAATGCACTCGCTGTGGATGAGGAAGGGCTCATGGTCAAGAAGACGACACATGAAGGAAGCCAAGTCCTCAAAAGAAGCTGGTCGAAAGGTAGTTCGAAAGGTGCGTCAGAGCATGATGCAATACTTGTAATCTATTCTGCTGCAGCAGAGGTTGTATCATGATTACGCATGAAGAAGCAGACGGGTTTGTCTGTAAGGCTTGACATCTAAGCATATGTTTTTTGAGCTTAGTATGCAATCAAGCAGGGGGAGAATGGTGATGTTCTGGTCAAGAGAAGAAAGCATATCTCATGGGGGAGAAAAGCATGGTGTGGTGCACATCTCGTGGGGGAGAAAAGCATAATTAGCATGGAAGTTTCCACGTGGGGAACGTGGTTGTTGAACCAGAAGAATATTGTGCTTGATCGGCACACAAAGCTAAAAGGGGGAGATTGAAGATGCAAGATGTCTGCCCTGAAGTAGTCACTGACGTAGATGCTGACGCAGACGACGTGTTGAGTGGTGAAGACCATGTGGAGTCAAGATGCTGAGCTGGAGTCATGTAGACTTGGAGAGCAAGTGGGTATCTTGGAGAAAAGGCAAGAGGAATAAACTTGGGGAGCAAGTTTATGACTTAAAGGAAGAGGAATAAGTGCATTCCAAGAAAAGGAAAGTTGCACTTATTGACATGGAAGATGTCCATATTGTGGTTCCTTGGAGACTAAGGTTTCGGGAACTTGGAGAATAACTATAAAATAGTTATGAGGTCGTCTGTAATTAGACAGAGACACATAGACTGATTTTATAGAGAGAGAAGGTCTTGGTGTGTTCTTGGTCGTGCTGAAGCAGTTGCCGAAGTACGTGACGGAGGAGAGATACAAGCGGGTAGCTTAGGGATCTTTCAGTACCAGTTGTTAGGGTGTTAACAGACTGTGTAAGGCTGATTAAGCAAGTCTTGTAAAGATTGTTTAAAAGGAGATTCTAATAAAGCATATTGGTTGCTTGTATTGTTTTGTCTCTGATTTACTTTCTGCATTACTTAATTGTGGTGTCATCTTTGCACTTACATTTTTCTAAGGTTAAACACTTGCACTAAATTAATATATCCAAATTAAAGAACACATAAACAGCTGAGTGCAACAAATTTGCGTAGTTAGGTAACACTAACAGAAAGGGATGGTGAGAATGATTCTGGTGACGAGACAGACACTTGAGCAGGAATCCGAGTGAAGACAACGTTGGGTATGAACCCAGATCATGGACCCGTTACAGTGAATAATACGGTGGGTAATTCTGTAAACATCAAACAACCATGTTAGCCTAATAACTTGAAACAAAGTACAAATGATATCTATATATACTTCCCAATGCATATAAATAACTTGGCTAGTGGTACTGTGTTATCTGCTTTAACCCAAATCTTAAGTTGATAGACAAAAGAAAGAGTAAGGATCCACCTGGGTTATTGTCATTCAATGGAGGAGGAGGATCCACCTGAACAGCAGCAATCTCTGCATCAATAACCACACACTAGTTTATATCCAAACACATCAAACAAAGGCAAATTTAGACTGCAATACATTCAAGTTTATCAAAATCAATAAAAGAAGCGAAAGTATGAATAATATTTTGAAAAAATACTTGAAGAGCAGTTTTGACTTGTTGACCTTCTTTAAACATTATGATAGAGTGTTGGATGATAGGCGATATAAAGAATTAGTTGCTGATTTCGGTATGATGCATACTTCGCCGGTATTAGTTGCTTCTGTAGAGATGTGCAGCATGCAGAAGAAGTGTATACACCAAAAGTGTTTACCTTGTTCCAAAAGAAATACACAGTCATCGGTGATTTGCAAAAAACACTAGTAAGTCTGAGATGGTGTATGAATACAGTGTATCTTATCGTGGTGGTGAAAGAGAGCATTTGGTTAAGTATGGTGCTGAAAACCAAACGATATATTGTAGCTGCATGAAGTTTTAATTTGTCGGGATCTTATGCCGTCATGCATTGAAAGTGTTGGACAAAAAGAATGTTAGAAGAATTCCACCTACTTACATTCTGAATCGATGGACTAAAGAGGAAAAAGCACGAACGATATCTTATTATCATTCAGAGACACCTAATGAAGCGGTGAAGCAATTAATTGGAAAGTGATATAGTCATATTTGCCGTACGTTCCGTGAGATTGCATATGTTGCTGCTGAACATGAAGAACTGACTTTGTGTGCAGAAAACAATGCAATTGATTTGCTAAAAAAACTCGAGGAAAAGAAAAAGGAACTTGTGAGAGCTAACAAATGGATGCCCCATAGTGTAGAGGATAAACTAGTGGAAGAAGAAGAAGAAGACGAGGATGCTCCAAATGTACGTGGAATTCAAAGGAAAAATCCATGTGGGCGACCGAAGAATAAAAAAGATGGACCCCATGCTCGATTTAAAGGTGTTTTCGAAAAGAAAAATCGTGGTACATCAAAATCATCAAGTAAAGCTAGAGCAAAGAAAAGACTATCATTTCAGGTATTGATGTATATTATTAGTTTTTGGCTTATGTCAATTTTCATAGATATGTGACTAATCAATATATGTATATACTAATAATTTAATAAATTGATGAATGCTCTAGGAATCAACTCCTACTCTAGACACCCAATTATCTTTTGCTACCACCGGTCCGCTCTTACATAATGAGACATTTTTATCTGAGGTGCCGCAGGTAAAAGTTTCATTATATATTGTATTTATAATTTAGTTTTATGTCAATATTACTGTTTCAAAAAAGAGGTATATGTCAAAATTTTGAAATTTGATAAATGATTCAGGAATCATCTCCTACTCTCGATACCCAACTATCTTTTGCTACCACTGGTCCGATCTTACATAATGAGCATTTTTCTCTCAAGTACCTCAGGTAAAAAAATTCATTATGTCTACTATTTATAATTTAGTTATATGTCAATATTTAAAAATTTGATAAATGATTCAGGAACCAACTCTTACTCATAGTACCCATGTATCCGTTGTTGCCACCAATCCGACATTACATAGTGGGTCTTTTTCACGCAATTACTCCACGTAAATGTTTGATTGTACTTGTTATTCATAATTAAGTTACATGTTATTTTTTTAAATATATCTTTCTATTTTGCAGGATTTCGATAAGAATTATGGCGATGGTTCATCGAAGGATTTCGACAAGAATTATGGCGATGGTTCATAGGGTTGGTTGTTTTCATTGAAATTTGGAATAAAAGATGTTTTGGACAAACCAGCCATGGAAAATTACGTTGTTGACGAATGTGTACATGTGGCCATTTTCGAACTCTCTGCATATTCCTTATGCTTTTATTACATAGTACTAATTTTAACTTATTTTTACTTACATTACACAACACTGTGTCACAGACTGTGACTGTTGAAAGATTAATGGAACATTCAGAATCCTGTAAAAATGAACCAAGGATGATGAGGACTTCAAGTCAGTAGCTGGACCACCAACTCATGAGATCAACCATACAAGCTACATTGGAGCCATCGGTGATATAGGTGCATTCGAAGAAGAATATCTTTGCAACCATGAGATTTTTAGCCGTGAAACCACTTGCTATAGATTCTCAACTCAACCAGAGCACGCGGATAATTGGTTTCATATCAAAAAGATTAATGGTTTAGGAGATATACCATTTACAAATCAGGTTATCTACACTGCATCCGAACTGGCTCTATTTAAGGAGAGTAAATGGTATATCTTCTAAACCATTAATATTTTTGATATGAAACCAATTCGCCGCGTGCTATGTTTGAGTTTAGAATCTATAGCAAGTGGTTTCACGGCTAAAAATCCCATGGTTGCAAAGATATTCTTCTTCGAATGCCACCTATATCACCGATGGCTCCAATGTAGCTTGTATGGTTGATCTCATGAGTTGGTTTTCCAGCTACTGACTTGAGTTACTCATCATCCTTAGTTTCATTTTTACAGGCTTCTACAGAGTAAACAATGAAATGGTACTGAGCTTTATCTACTTCTTCATTTACCCGAGGATGAGACGAAAGTATTCGTACTTGCCGGTTCTTAAAGACGTATGTTCTCTGCAACTTTCCGAATAGCAAGAAGACATGAATCTTAGTGCTTACATGGTGTATTTTTATTTTCTGGTAATCTTTTCAAACATGAGTCGCCACACATGTATCCAAACTCAAATCAATATTGTTGTTTAAGTTTAATTGTAACAATACTGAGTTGATCTTGTTACTTCTTAGCCAAGTTAAAATGTGACAGTACAAAATTGATCTTGTTAAGATTGAAACCCTTAGTAATATCAAATTAAGAATGAAGAATCATATTTAGAATTACTAGCCAATTTCATTCTCTTCTAACAAAAGAGTCGTGTTACTTTACACATGTAAATACTTAATGTATAATTGTGTAGCTTTAAACTTACTGCAAGTCATTTTTCTGATAGTAGACATTTGTATAATGGAATAACGGAAACAAATGATGATAAATAATAGATAGAAAACCAAATCTTTTACTGATATAATCTGGAACATGATATAAAAAATCACTGAAACAAAACAGCAACTTTATCTCGAAGAGAAGACAACAAAAGGAGGACAAACAAAGATAGATTCTTTAAACAAGTCTATATGATCTTTTTCTTAGGCCTCAACTGCAAAATAAGATAGCAATCAAATATTAGAGAATGTATTTAGCATATAAAACAAGATGCAAATAAAAAAAAGAACAAAAGTAACCAAAACCAAACCTGATTGCTACGGCCACACTTCTTCTTCGCGCAGCTAACAGCTCTTGGAACAAAACCAAACCAGCATATTTCATATTTATTTTGAGTTGGTTCATTGTGAAACAATTGTTTAGAATATATAGAGAGATTACCTAAGCTGAACATGGCCATTCCTAAGCCTCCATCAGATATCACATGTACTGAATTATTCATATTTATTTTGATACACGTCTAATAAAAAGACCTAACACTTTAAGCTACATAAAACTAAATGATGTTTATTGAATAATAAACGAAACGACAAAGATTCTCTTTTGGTCCACGTTAAGCATGACTCACTAACTGAACATGGTCATTCCTAAGCCTCCATCAGATATCATATGTACTGACTTATCGATCATCTGAGGCAATTTCCATCCCATTCTATTGGAAAACAAGAAAGTATGAGTCACATTCGATGTTATAAAGTTGAATTTGTACATGAACAAAAATGTTGATTTTGTTACTTGTTCTCTTAAAGTTACTTTGTACATGCACAAAAAATCTGACATGTGATTCTTCTTAGGCATCAACTGCAAAATAAGATAAGAATCAAATGTTAGAGAATGTATGGAGCATATAAAAAGATGCAAATAAAAAAAGAACAAAGTAACAAAAACCAAACATGATTGCGTGCAGTTAAGAGCTCTTGGAAAAAGACCTAGGCAAGTTAGTTAAGTAACTTGGAGTGGAAGGCGAGAGAGAGAACTGTGAAGGAACTGCTTTGTTGTTGTTGGAGATGGAGACGCTAGTTGCTTAAACCGCCGGACGAGGCAAACGCCGCAGCTTGCCACAGAACATGCGTTGTAACAGGTGCAACTCCTCAGCCGTGAAAAGACAGAGGGTTTGTGAGCCAGTGACAAAGGTGGAGATGAGGATGGAGATCTAGAAAGATGAGACAGATTATCCAAAACGGTGCTTGTTGGAGAGCTGCTACAAAACAAGCAACAATGATTTTTCACCGGAGATGCAGAGGCTGAGTCTTGGAGTGCTGCTACAAAATAAGTCATGAATTGTTTCTTCTGTTATTGAGGAATCAGAAGACGATAGAAGAAGAGTTAGGGTTGGATCATCCGTTAACAACGTCAACGTTTTCTATTTTTTTGTTCTTTTTTTTCTTTTTTTTTGGTGATAACTACTAATTATTGTTATTTTTCTGCAAAAAAATAAATATGAGATGGTGAATTTTAATTGGATGGTGAACCTATAGGTTCATCCTAGGGGGTGAATCCAAAAAAACTCATAAAAGAAACTTATCGTAATTAAAAGCAAAGAAAGCTAAAAGTTCTGAGATGTGCATAAACACACTAAATATCGACGAAACTATAGCCAGTGAAAAGTTCATAATAAATATCCAACACTCTAAAAATTAAGATCCTGAAAGTCCTCATATTAGAGTTTCTTGATGGATAATAAAACTACCTTCATCCGTTGGTTTAAGCCTGAAGATATAAATGTCACAAACCGTGGGTTCCAACCGGCGAAATTTTGATTGATAAAGTTTTGGTTCGGGTCTGGATGAAGTCAAATCTAAGGCCCAGAATGTAACATAGTTAAGCACACCACCTGTAACTTGCTGAAATGTGATCGAGGAAAACAAGCCTAGTGCCCTGATCAATATATAATTGTAAGCAAGTAAGAACAGACCAGTGCAAAGACAGCAAACTAAGGAACAGACCTTCTCTGCATTGCGTCGGACTAGGGCAAGACAAGTCACTTCACGGATTATTCATCGTTGGTCATAACACCACTGGCACGATAGGGGTCAATCATAGGCATCGTCTCGACCCGGTACTCCAGCTTATCCAATCAATCTCGAAACCCTATAATCCAACAAAAATCAAATCAAATCTACAGCTTACACCTCAAACAATAAACGTTCTCGGAAATTGGTAGACCTTAATTTCACGAAGATTTACAGGGAGAATCAAAAAGAAAAATACCTGGCTCTTTTGAAACTGGTAGTAGTACAAGATGTACTGTCGTATGCACTCGTCGTCGTACGAGTTGAAAGGCCGGAATTTGGACGTGTCGCAGAGGATCTCGATTCTCCCGAGGCTTTGTCCAGTCTTCTCTTCTCCAGAGGGAAAAAGTAGTCGGTCACAATAGAGGTGGCCATGAGCGAAACCCTCATGCTGCTTTTCGCGAGGAATAAAAAAAGAACACACGACAAGGAGCGAGCGAGAACAGAGTTCTTGTCTGAAAAAGTACCAAACCGTCAAACTGGTAAACTACTAAATACACTCATAAATAAAAACGGTTTGATTCGGTCTAATTAATGAAAACGGTTTACCAAACGGTTTACATACATTTCAAATTCATGATTGTTTTGCTTTTCCTAAACTAGGATGTGGACCCCGCAAAATCGCAGAAGAAAGTTAATATTAAATTTTCAATATTAAGTTTAAATGATTACATATTAAACGTTTAAAAATGAAAATATATAATTATTTAAAAAATTATATAACTGATATAGTTAAACAAAACATTAAAGATGAAAATTAGTAGAACTTTATTATAAATATAAGATAATGAAGACATAATACCAAATATATCATCGGTTCTATGTCCAAATATAAGATAATGAAAATTAGCTGCGTGTTAACTGAGAGACGGCAGTAAAGGTTGTCACCAGGTTGGGCAACGAGTCTCATGGCGAACTCTCTCTGGTACATGATCACGGCCAGGGGCGGAGGCAGTAAAGAGGAGTGGGGTCAACTGACCCCACTAGAAATAAAAATTTATTCCTATTAATTTTTTTTGACCTCAATACAAAATGCTTCTGGCTCCGCCACTCACAGCACACCTAAAGCTTGTTGGGTGGAAGAAGCTTGAATGTGAGAGGAGATGATATCTGATACGAAATGTTAGCCACACATATGTCAAACCGTGGAAGCTCCGTCTTTAACACATCTCCTTGGATTAACTTAATACACAACAAAACAGTCATCTCTAATGTTATACTTCTATCACAAAAGAAAGAATCAAACTTTCACAATGACACTAAATAAGGTTATAGCTTTATACAAGTTTGTGTTACCTTCAAGCGGTTAGAAAGGGGAGTTCCTTGACAACGTCGCTGAAGCTCGAGAACCATTCGAGAATCGAGTTCGACAGCGATGACTTATTTACCAGCTTCTAGAAGCTTCTTCGTCAAGTTTCCAGTACCAAGACCGATCTCGAGGATCACATCGGTGCTCTTGATACCTGCTTTCTGAACGATTGAGTCAACGAGCAGAGGGTTCTTGAGGATGTGTTGTCCTTTCGATTTGTGGAAGGAGATTCCTCCTTGGTATTTTTTGACGGTGCTTGGGCTTCTCCTTCCTTATCTTCCCTCCCGCCATTGTCGCTCCAGGGATTTTCTTTAAGCTTTTCACGCCGCCTTGGTTCAGACAGAGAAGAGACTAGGGTTTTGTTTAATTTGAGCCCCGCGATTTATTTAACATCTTTTCACATTTTATATGTTCGCTCGTTACTTTTTTTCTTTGTGTCAGGAATTCTATATGCCCATTGATACACATGGCCATGTATAAGAAAGCCCAATACATGCGTGCAGTTTGTTTCACATTGTCTCGTTAGCATCAGTATAAAAACTATGAATTAAAAACATTTGCATTTTTATTGTGAATCAAAGATCCTATTAAAGATTTTCACCACATTTGCATTTTCTTTATGAAGACTGGCTTAAGGATAGATACAATGTTGGTAATATTGTGCTATTGTACTTGAATTTAATAAAATTTAATTATTTGGTGGAGATATACGTAATCTACAGCACTTTATAGTTTTTTGTTGTCAATATGGTATTATGCATATATATATATATATATATATATATATATATATATATATTATATATATATGAATATTATACCTTTATCCATAGATACTTCTTGAAAAAATATCAAGATCAAACTATTTAAGTTTAACCTAATAATCTATTACAGAAAAAAACAAGCGAAAGAATGAAAGCAGGAATACAGAAATAGATTAGCAGTTTTCTAGGGCTTTTAGAACTGAGTACTTTAATATCTTTGTATCATGGTTAAGAGTGGGTACTTTAATTGGCAATTATTCTTAATGAGAAAGTATATATTGTTTTGCCAAAATTTTGTAAGAAAAAATATATAGAAATGATCTCTAGAATCAAAGTAACGAAAGGATAAAGAGATACACTTATTAATTAATTTGATTTCCTTCTTTTTATTTTGTGGATCTTCAAACCTACAAAAGTGATGGTGAAATTTACAAAGTTTGTTGACTTCTCGTCCATTAGTCAACTTCTTCTCCTCGTAACTTGTGTATCTTCAAATTATATTTTTTGTTATTCGGTAGTGTTTTGCGTTCATATGATGATTTTAATTTTATTTAGTTCTTAATCTTTGATTAGCAGTGAGATGATAATCTATGTTTTGCTTTTTGCGTGCTTTTAGGGTTTTTATGTGATTGTTTCGTTTATTATTAGTTTTTATCTATGCTAGGGTTTTAGGATTTACTTTTTTTTCTTTTGTTCTCAATGAGCGTTTGATCGGACATTAGGCCTGGTTTTTTCAACTTTGTTTTCTTTCATCCTCGACAATCCAATTCATTATTTGGCAGACTTTATGGATTAATGTGTTTTACAAGCCGAACTCAATGTTGATATAAAAAATATTGAGCGTTTCGATGATCTCAAAGAAGTTTTTGATTGTATATAATCCATTCCACACAGAAAATCAGTAACATTATACACAAACCATTAACTTGTAATCATTATCTAAATGTTGTAGTGCATGTATATATTCATAAATACTTTCGGGTTGTTAACTAACAATTTTTTTTCTAGGTTGTTGTTTTTGGGACCATGCCGATCGTGATATGGGTTATAGCAAATGAATAGCATAACAAACAAGGTCGATTTACTCACTGATAAAAGAAAATAACTTGTCCATCAACAAAAGTGGTAATAAAGATCAAATCATTGATGGAAACAAGCTTACGGTCAAGCTTTACATTCTAATGGTCAAGGCATCTATTCATATAGTGATGTTCAGATCATGGGAGATTGCCAACACTCAGGTTCCATCAATCTCCCCAAGTTCAATTACAAGACTTTAAGTCTGTAAATGAGCACTGATATAGAGATATTAGAGAAACATACTCTATCTCCCATGCAAATATTGTTGTCTTGTAGACAATATGATGAAAATGAAGTAAAAGTACTATGAATTTGTAATTTGTCTCACTATAGTGAGCAAAAGAAAAAAGTTATTGAGAAAAAAAATCACGTCTATTTGATTATGCTCCATTACCAGAAGTGAATATGACATTATATATATTAAGAGTGGAAAGACCACATTATTGCCCGAAAAAGTGGCTACAAAAGTGATCCAAGACATTAATATGGATATGAATATGGTCAAGGTAGAGGCCCAATGAGTTTCTTTCAAGAAAGATATTCTCACAAGTGGGAAAATAAAGATGATAGAAAATAAAAGATATTTCTATAATCTATAAGGAAATAAAACTAGTGTGGGTACAATGTCTTGTAATATAAGATTATTGAAAGCTCTAAAAGAGCAAATCTGTGATTGTCTATGGAAACATAATGTGAAATCATTAATGTGTATATTTTCCAAGTCTCCAAAGGTTGAAAATAATCTAAAATATAGCACATGACCTAAGTCGGGTATATTGTTGATTCTAAAGTGGAATTCAACTTTGGATAGATAAACCTGGAGGTCATTATCTCGAGGGGAGAATTAGAGAATCCCACATCCCTAGTAAGTGGAACATTCATAAGTATGTTCACATAAAAATAGACCTAAGGAGTCATTTATATATATTAAATCATGGGATTTATAATCTATTAATGTCGAGACAATAAGTAAAAGGAGATGTTGAATATCTTTAGTTTGAAGTATTATCCAAGACACTGTTTTATTGTACTACACATAATTATAAATGGAGATAAATGTAATAGTAAACGAGAAGTTTACCGAAAATATAATGTTTGGCAATCGGTTATGCAACCTCGGTTTAGTAATGATACGAAAGATATTATATGGGCATTCGTTGAAGAACCAGAAGATTCTTTACGAATGATTGCTATATTTTGCTTGCTTGTAAGGCAATATAAGAATACGGTTTTACTAGTCAAATATTTATACAAGGAGATGTTGTGGCTTGATCACCCACTGGTGGACTGATCATCCACCATATGTTTATAATAATGCATCGACAAAATGTCGTATGTATCCTTATCATAGATCCACAAATTGATGTTTTCGAGACTAATTGGTAATAATGGTGACTTCACAAGCCTTGATAATTATTTATATATGTAGGGATACATGATGAACATCTTGTAGCTAATGTTCATAAGTAAAAGCAACAGCATTGATTCTTATAATGCCACATATCAATTAAGACTCCCCATCAAATTGGTTTTGATCAAGAACCAAATATCCCATTTAGAAATTTAGATTAAGTTGTAGTTGCTCCACCACATCTCAAAAGATGAGACCTCAAAGGAGGTTATGAATATGTTCGATATGATCTCCATCGATGATAAAATCTTTTGTAAGATTTATTAAA